>CATIWR010550814.1:0-10369 GCA_949677035.1 Omphalea diandra | reverse complement strand
TAAAAAAATATATTTATAGATTGGTTTATATTTTTTAAATATTAAAATGTAACAAAAATATTTTTAAATATATTTTTTAAATTTTGAAATATTAACCTGAAATTTTTGAGTGAAAATGAGAACAAATTAAGCAACTTTGGTTTGATAGGTTCGATTCGGGTTGTTTCAATTTAATTACATGTATTTTAAATTTGGTTCGATTCAAATGAATTTGATTTATTAATTACTTCAGTTAATTCAAATTTTTTTTGTTTTCTATATAAAAAACTGAACCAAAAACCTAAAACAAAATTTTTTAAATCGTATAATTGAATAAACCAATTTTATTAAGGGATCAAACCGAACCAGATCGGTTCGGTCAGTTTTTCAGTTTGGTTCGGTTTTTACTCAGATTCTGTAATTTTGTATAATATATAGGGGTAGGATGGTAATTTTTGCAAAATCCCCTCTTTCTTCAATATTTTCTCTCCATTTTGGAGAGAAAAGGGAGGGAGGAAAATATGAGTTATTTTCCCTCCCCTCTCTATTTTCCTCCCTTTCCAATTAAGGGAAAATAATATTCCCCTCTTATTTTCCTCTCCCCCTTATTTTACTCTCTCCCAATCACAAGCTTAGTTAAGAAAGAATTTTTTAACTAAATGACATAGATAACATAAATATAATTTTATATTTAAAAATGAATTAAATATATTTTACATATATATATAATTAAAATAATATAATTTATATTGAAAAATTTCAAAAAAATTAAAGAAATTCAATTTAAATGAAACCAAACCAAATGAACCAAACAGATTCAATTTAATTGTACTTTTATAAATTTAAATTTTAATTAGTTACGTGAATCGAATCGAATGTACTCACCCCATGGGCATCCCTTGAAAGCTTTCTTTAAAAATTGCCATTTATTAGATATATTTGTCGGTATGTTCCATCTCATTACTCGGATGCGAGTAGATTCTCTATTAGGACAGGTTCACATTCAATTGATGTACATTACCAATATTTCTGGGTTCTCAATGGCTGCGTTTCAGGAGTTAAACTCAATGATACATACGCTGGTGGGGAAGTCTCTCCTCTTCAGTCATGCATTTAAAAATAAGGCGGTGTCTTTTTTTTTTTTTTTTTTTAATTTTTCAGGACTAGATTTGCTTTAATATTGGCCTAGTCTCATCAACCTAAAGGAATCTTTACTTACTACTGCAGTAACCTTAACAGGTAGAGACAAAGGTTCGTTAAGTGGAACAACAAGCAGAAGGCATTAAAAAGTTGAAACTCTGGAGTACCCTCCAATATTTCCCCCACACCTCCATCCCTCATTATTCATTTATTTATGCATTTGGCTTTACTTTAAAGTTGCATAAAAATCTTTTCTGTGAGCAAATTCATTATGGAAATATTTCTAATGTCTACTACAGTAACTTACAGAATCCTTATTTTATCTTTCAAGATCCTGGAAGAAACCGTGTTATTTGGACATATCATAAAATTGTAAAACAATCTAAATATTTCTCTCTACAAGCACTAAAATTACTATAATCATGATATCATTTGAAGTCAATTTTTTATGATGTTATCTAACTAAATAATTCAAAATGCCAGTATAGTGATGTATATTTTGGATCCCCAACCTTACACTCGTACAAATTCAAAATTGCCACATATGCATAGTTCAATAAGTACTTAATTTGATGATAGAATATCCATACATAGTTCAATGAGTACTTAATTTGATGATAGAATCTCTCTCAACTCCCCCATTTGCATGATGGAATACCAGATTTTTGGCAAACCAAGGGGGACTTTCAATATATCATATTGACAGCTCTATTTTTTTTTATTTTATTATTTTTTTTCCCCTTTGAGTACTGTCTTGAAAACCTTTTGACCTCTCTTTGAACTTTTTGGATCCACAGGAGAGCCAGTAAAACTATGAAAAAAAGAACAATGATGCAAAATATTTAGGATGGACATACAGCATCCTGTCACAGCAATACTTGTGGTTCTTTCCTCAAATCCTAACACACATTGGGGTCTACTTACATTTCGGAAACAGCTTTTTTTTATTGATTGGCTAGGGGATATTTGATGTGACCATGTCCGAATTCAGACAATCTCATGTAGTGGACACCACCAATGCATAGTGTGATTTGGCTTTTGCGTCTTGCCAATACAGCATTGAGAGGTGTTGGACTTAGAAATGATTTCCTGTAATTAATCGAGTTACTGAATCCTAGAAAATAATTCTGCATTCCACTTTTTGGATTGTTTACTTGTCAGATTTTTAGTAGATCAGGGTACGTTGGATTGGCCCATATTGTTTGGCAGGTAAGAAATAGTACCAGGATTTCACTTTCCGGCATTCTAGAAGATGAATTTCCAAATCGAAAGTGTAACTATGGAAACCCTACCAAATCTTTTGCTTCCAACGTCTTTGCCGACAGAGGACGTAGTAGTTTTCAAAATACAGGCTGAAGTAGATGCATCTTGTTGTGTCTGAAAGATGCTTGAAAAAGTCAATTGCCTATTTCACCTTTTCTTTCCTTTCTAATTTCATGTCCTCCATCTTTTGCTCTCTCTTCTAGACAAAATATGTCAAAGGAAATAAACTGAAAATTTAAGCCATCAGAACCTTATTTGCTTGAATCTCATTCATTGCTAGAGATCATATGACTAGCATTTTCCTTCCTGTCTATTCTTTAAAGCATTTCAGTAGATGTAGTTGGCTTGGAACTTGAGCAAATTAATCCTGAGATATTTATCTAAACGACATAAGGTAAGGTATTGATCTGTAATAGGCTGCAAAACACTGAAGGAAGCCTTAAAGCCCACACAGTGCAGCAACTTTGATTTTATTAGTTGTTTTAAATTTATAATAAGATGGTAATCAGAAAGGTAAATATCTTCTATTTCCCCACCTTTCTCAGATGACTATAATTTATAATGTTTATATTTCTCACATAGTGGAGTATTTTCTACTCTGCGGCTCTTTAAGGCCAAATCATCAATGAAGCTCCTTGATAATGTAGAACCAGTAAACATTTTCCATGTGTTTTTACAATATTATTATTCTTCATTATATTATTTACTATCTTCAAATGCACGTGTGGGGTTATGTGAAGTAGAAGCAAATATCTTGGCTTCGTTGTGAAACAAAACTTTTCACCTTTATTTTTGTTTTTCTTTCTTTTTTTTTTTTTGTGTGTGTGTTATATGTGTTGTCGTTTTTTGTTTCAGCAGTCTCTCTATATATGATACAGAAAATATGTACCTTGTGAGTAAAGAAAAATGTCTGCATTATAAAAGTGAGAGGAATGGTTGGAAAATCTAAATGAATCTAATTATTAGTTAGAAAATGTTAAATCTAATTAATTGAAAAATTATAATATAACTTGGTCAGAATCACAGTAGAAAAAACTAACTTTTGGAAAGAATCCTTTAAGTGAATAATACCAAAATCAGTTGTGTAAGAGATCCATAAGTTTACAAGATGGCTAATTTACTAAGATTTTCCATAATCGTATTAATTAGGTTTCGCAATATATAATTTCTTTATCACGCGATTGGTTTTATTTGTTCCTCGTATTGATTTGATTTGTTATTGCGGCAAGTATCATGTAAATTGTGTACTGTGATTTTAATTATTATTCCATTTAGTATATTCATTGTTACAGTAATATTATAAAATTAAATATTAAAAAAATACAAATAATTTAATGTGATGGGATTATCATACTCTATAAAATAATCAATTACTGGTAGAAATTAAAATAATAAAATAATAATAGAAATAGACAAGATCATGGAGTCAAACAGAAGACGACCACCTATCTCTCTCATTTTTACAGGTCCCTCTCCAAACCGTTTTCTACTCAGACCCATCAACCAACCCCCCCTTCTCACTCCCTCTCTTCCCTATATTTGAAGCAAACCCCACAGTCATCATGATCATAATTCCCACTCTATGAAGTTTCCTCTCTTTCTCTCTCTCTTATTTTTTACCATTCTATAAAGTCTTAACTAATCTACATCAAACCAGTCGGGGGTGAAGAAAAGATACCTTTCAAAGGACGGGTCCAAATACGGCTCTCAAAATGAGGAAGCCAGAGGCCTCTGCGAAGAACAACAACAATAATTTCAAACTTAGAAAGGGATTATGGTCACCAGAGGAAGATGAAAAACTCATGATCTACATGCTAAACAATGGACAAGGTTGTTGGAGTGATGTAGCGAGAAATGCTGGCTTGCAGAGGTGCGGCAAGAGTTGCCGACTCCGCTGGATCAATTACTTGAGGCCTGATCTCAAGAGAGGTGCATTTTCACCCCAGGAAGAAGAGCTGATCATCCATTTGCATTCCCTTCTTGGGAATAGGTACCTTCCATATCCCTTGCTTAATACACTTGCTTGTTTTAGTCATTTTTGAACATTTATTGCTGGTGGCCTGAATAATTTCTCCAGTCATGCATGGTATATTTTCTAACTGCCAGGGAGACATGGAGAGTTACAAAAGTAATGCTATTTTTTCTTTTTCTTTTATTTAGTTGTGTTATTTATGTATGTGTGCATGTGTAAAATTAATATCTTTAATTATGGTAGTTATATCAATGCTAAGACACATAACTATTGCACCTCCTAAATAAATAAATAATAATAAGTCACATATTTTGGTATTTTTGAAGTCAATTTTTCAACACTTGAATTTGCATTGCATTATCTGCAGAAGGTTTAATATAGAGAAAGAGGACATAACGTGTATTGATGGCAAGATCCAATTCAAATATTTTAGTAGGTTGATAGATTTGTTGTGCCAAAAAAAAAAAAAACAAAGAAAAGGGTGAAGTTTATATATTATCTTACTGCAAGTTCATCTTTTTTTTTTAATCAAAATTATGCAAGAAGTGGAGAAATTAAATTAAAATACTTAAATTTTAAAATTATACACAAATTTCTGAATAAGTTAGGTTGTGCAGTAAATACATATATATATTCTTATATATAAAAAGAATAATTTAGGTACCTTTCCCTTTCACACACAATTATCTATGCGTAAACTTTTATATATGAGAAAACTACATCAATTTGCTGTCTTATTTGGAAGAAAGAGTGGACATACATATACTATTCGAGACTTTCTAGTCAGTTTGCTGGTGTTGGGTACTTGATTATTCTTCCATGAAAGACTTTAAGCTCGATCATTAGGACATTGCTCTGATGTCTATTTCCGTCCTTAGAGTTAAAGACAAAATCCATTATGATTTGCAGTTCTCCTGTTATCATGTTTTGGGATCCATGCTAAGCAGCAAACCCATTGAATTTTTTTTTTTTTTTTGACAGTCTCTGTTTGTTATATATCTGCCCCGCAAATGAAAGTCACTTCAGTTCTATAAATTTTGATTTAAAGTGTTAAGCATCCATGCCAATTAATCATGCATTAATAGAGACATAAGATGCCTGGTTTGAGATTAAATACAGTTGAAAATGAAAAATATGATGAAATGTTTCTTTTCAAGGTGGTCTCAAATTGCGGCTCGCTTGCCTGGACGTACTGACAACGAAATCAAAAACTTTTGGAATTCAACAATTAAAAAAAGATTAAAGAACCTGTCATCGGCAGCCTCCCCAAACACGAGTGATTCTTCCTCGGAGCCAAGTAAAGAAGCAGCCATGGGAGGAATAGGAGGAGGGTTCATTTCCATGCAAGAACAAGGCATGAATCCCATGCGCCTAGACCCATCATTGTCATCATCATCATCATCAGCCACGTCCATGCAAGCCATGTTTCTGAATCACGTGATAGATCCGTTACCTACCTTGGATCATAACCTAAACATGCACAGTGCAAATGTATACTTCAATAATGCACCTCCATGCATGACTCAGATAGGAGTTAGTGGTGTTGATTTATATGGGAATCAAGGGATCCTTGGAGGTGTCAATATCGGGATAGAAGGGGACCTTCATATTCCTCCGTTGGAGGCTATAAGCTTTGAGGAAAATGCTAAAACTGAAAATATGTGCAACAACAGCAATAAGTGCCCTTATATTAATGTGAACAGAATTAACAGCAACTGCAAGAACAACAATAAGGCAAAGAATATGGCTGCTGGGATTGGAAACTTATGGCAAGGGGAAGAGCTAAAAGCAGGAGATTGGGACTTGGAAGAGTTATTGAAGGATGTTTCCTCCTTCCCTTTTCTTGATTTTTCAAGTTGAGTAAATGGTTTTCCTCATAAAACGTCTTCCTTAAATTTTCCCTCCTGTAGAAACCTACCATGTATAACAGTCTTGCGTAGCTTAAATTTTTTTTCTTTTATTTTTGTTAATAATAGACCCTACTTATCTTTGCCAAGAAAGAGCTGATCATGTATAGCTTAGACGAGGTGTATACGTATTAGAAGAAAATAGATTGGAATATCCAAGCTAATAAAGGTCATCAACTTTGGTGACTTGAGAAATTGTTGTCGTCTGTATGAATTTCGATCGCTTTATATGTATGCTCTCTGGACAATTTCTAGAATTCAATCAGCCATTCATGTAGTGAAATATGTGTATGAATCGAATCGAATAGGCCTGTTATAGTTGAGATCGAAAGAAGAAAACTAACCTCAAAGAGTTTTTTTTTTTTTTTATGGGTATAATTTTAGTTACTACCAGAGGTACAAACGCTAATGGGTAGTAGCTGCCAATAGTGGAGAGAAAAGATGATTAATTATAGTAGGCTTTGTACTGCAAATTGATTAACATATTGAAATTTTTTTGTCTCTCTCAACCTTCTTTTGGGTTGTGGAAGATCATTGTTACTTCTAATGAGGTTTGATTGCTTAGATGAAATGTCCACTTGGAATAGCAATTATAGGTACCATTGTATATTTACTCAGCTTGCTTTCATTGAACACATGACACGTATATGTAGATTTATTGAATTATATTCCCCTCCTCCACCCCCCCCCCCCCCCCACCATATATTTTATTAGTTAGTTATAGCCTAAAATGGCTTGATTCTTGGTGTAATTATAACTCAACCTTTCATTTCTGCATGCCTATGGATAGCAATGTACGGTTATTATTTAAAGTCAAACAATGAAGTTGATTGAAAATTTCATTTATTCATTTATATGAGAAGTGAATATAAAGCAAGCTTTTGTGAAGAGAATTCATAATATAATTTGTTTAATTCTGTTAGAGGACAAAGGTGACCATTTTCAATTGAACGGCAGATAAAGAGAGTGCTTTCTTAAATCATTTCTCTTTGGATTTCTAACATACCATAACTAACATAAGGAAGTATACCATCATTTAATTTGAGAATTGGATGGTTCTTTTGTCCATAAATGGCCACACTATGACATAATGACCTTTTTTTTTAGCAGGTAGCATTACGTTTATTTTTCATTAAGTCACCATTCTTTTTGAAAAAATGTGGAAAAGTAATTTATAAATTAATATTTTTTTTAGTTGAGTTACTTATTTTAGATCACTTTATTAACTTAAATTAATTTTTTTAATTATATGAAAACAATACATAACATCATCTTTTATATTGATGCAAAATGCATACGTGGCATTAATAAAATAACGTCACATAGGCATTTTGGATGATATTATCTATTTTATTCTTCATTTGAATAATGATAAATATCACAAAGTATCAAAATAATAAAAAAAATAAATCATAATATCCAAATAAAAACGCTAAATCATAAAATATTTTTCATACTTTCTCATTTTTTAGGATAAAATATTAAAATTTTTGGATTTTTAATACATTACTTATTTTCTTTTTTCTTCCAATAATTCGCTGTAAAATTTATATTTTTTTGGCACCATTAAGTTATCATTTTATTGAATTTTAATAATATTTCGTTAGTAAAAAAAGTGTAAAATATTAAAATTTTTCTAGATTTTATCACAATATACTACTTTATCTCTTATTTTTAAAAATATATACTTTATCTCTTATTTTTTAAAAATATATTTCAAAATCTTATATTTCAACACTATTAGATTAAGTAGTTCTTTCATTATATTTTAACTATTTTTTCATTAGTCAAAGATGAAAAGATCAATATAGTTTATTTAATAAACACAATTAATTTTTTAAAATTTATCAATATTATTTTGTTAATCATAAGCAACAAATATTATTAATGTATGTTAGCGTCTTATTCATTAGCAGACTAATGATACTACAGATGAAAGAAAAAAATTAATATAAAGGAAGTCTAGGGATTTATTAATGAGAAGATTAGTAATACTAATGAAAATGATCTATGGTAATGATGATAACAATATTATCTTAAAAAAAAATACAATTCTTCATTTCAATTTGTGAAAGGAGAAGAAGTGATGTGGGCAAAAAATATTTTTAATATTTGACTTAAAATTGACAAAAAGTTTGACCCAAAAAATCCTCAAAATTAAGTGTACTCTACAGTAATGTATATAGTATAGTTTATATAAAATTTTAAATTATATATGTAATTTATTAGTTATTTATAATAAATTTTAAAAATAAAATTATTTAAAATGATAAATAATCACATATACTAATTAAATTATTACTTAAATACTTAAAAATTGTATTAATTATGATATCATAATATAATATCATATATGACACTATATTATTCACTGCAATATTAATATTTTTTTAGTAGTTGCCTATTGACTATAAATTTTTAAAAATTTTTTATTTTAAAGTTTAAATTTTAAATTTTTTAGTTAATCTATATCCAAATTAATAGAGTTTTGCGACTTTATAATATTAAATATATTATAATATTATTAAGTTAAAGTTCATAATTGTTCTATTTTTAAAAAAATTATTAATATTAAAAATTCAGAACTTAAGTTCTAAATAATCTCTCATTTAATACTAAAGTAAAATATTAGTTTCTTTTTTATTAATTATTTTTAATATATTAAGATATTACGTTTACATATATAGTCAACTAGTTATGTAATTAATTTATTTATAAAATAGACATAAAATACTAATCATTTTACTATTTATAGACGTGAGAAATATAAAATAATAATTAAAAAGTTAAAGTCTAACTCAATATATAGAAAATAGATAATTTATTTAAATTTCAAACATTAATCATATCAAATTAAGATAAAAGAAATTATATTGATAAATTATGTATATATAAATTGCTTTGGTTTTTTTTTTTTTGGGAAAAAAAATAGAGATTTCCAAAAAAAATAATGAAAAATTATTCATATATTGAATTTCAAAACCATGGCCAATTGTTACAAAATATTCAAACCCTCCACTCATATTTTCATTCAACTTTTTCTACTTTATTACATCTTACGTTATTGAAAGGAAGGGAGGAAAAAAAAAAAGAAAAGAAAAGACCTTTCTCCTATATTTATTCGTAATGCGGTCACTGTCTCTTTGGAGGCTGCAGACTTTAACATCAATTCATAACAAGTTATCTCCTCACACTCTCTTCTATAGCTTCTATCTTGGGATGACAATAGGACTGAAAATTTTCGAGCTTTTCTCCTTTCGACTCAAGAGTGAGAATTGCACTTTCGCTAGAGGTAGGTATAAATCAATGTAAATTGACAAATAAATCCAACTAATTTAGTCAAATTAATTTAAACATTAAATTTAGTTTGATTCAAATTCTTTTTTTAAATTTGATATATTTGGTTCGATTTGATTTTTTTTAAAAAAAAATTTGATTAAACCAAACTGGATTAAATTTATTTAAAATTAAAATAAAATAAATAAAACTTACATTAATTCAAACTAAGAAGATTCAACTCCTTTTAAAATTCAATATTATATTTACATATATGAAAATCCATTAAAAATATTTAAACATATATTACAAGAACTATTATTGATATTAAAATATTTTAAAATTATTTTTTGAAAAATTTGATTTAAATCGAATCAAACTACAATTGAATTGAACCAAATTGATTCAATTGAGTTCAGTTTATAAATTAATTTCATTCAACTTGATTTATATTTTTAAAATTTGACTTTTTGATTTTGATTGATTTAGTTTAATTTACTTTAATTTGAATCAAATGCTTACCCTACTTTTCGCACCTTGAGTCTCCATGAGAATCTGTAAAATGCATCTCATGGGAACCTGAAAAAATTAAGTATATTTTTCAAATTTTAATATTTATTATATGTATATTTTATATTTTTTAAGTATATATATATATATGATTATATATTTTTAGATATATATTAATTTATAATATAAATATTTTTTTATTATTTAATATAATTATTTTTAAAAAATCTAAAATAAAAAACTAGAGAGTTTACGCGGAACGAAAAATTTCTATCTCGAAGGAAAAATTCCTCCTGTCCATAGGGGCCGTGAGGGCTAGACT
>CATIWR010550808.1:0-72235 GCA_949677035.1 Omphalea diandra | reverse complement strand
TTTAATTTTTTTTAGGGACCTTACTATGGGGGCACTTACAACCCCCCCCCCCCCCCCAAAAAAAAAAAAAAAAAAAAGGCTCAAACGTAGCAAACTTCCAATTCTACAACATTTCCCACTGCAGGCAAATTGACTAGGAAGTTGGAGCTTTGGAACATTTTCACTACAGGGGTAAACTATTTGGGAATGGGCTAGTCCCAACAACCTAAAAATGATGCTTTAACAACCAAGTACATTAGGCCTTAAAGCTCAGAAAATAACAGTTGACTCAAAAAAATTAATTCATAATTTGAATAAATGGAATGGAACAATATGTGATTGACAGCATATTGGAAAACAGCATCAGACATCACAGCTTAAGAAACGAAGAATCCAGGATTATCAGTAACTAAAACTCACACCCACAAGACATTGGATCATTTTCATCTTCTCTTTCTCTCCCATCTAGGAGAGAGGGATAGAGAAGATAATATGAGATAAAAGTAGGGAGTCTGCAAATGGTCGGTTCAGTTAATTCGGTTCGGTTTTTTACTAAAATCAGTTGAACCGAATTTGTTATTTTTTTAAACCGAATTGAATTGAAATTTTTGAAAAAATCAATTTAACTATACTTTACAAATGTACAATCCGAACTGAACCTGTAAAAATTCAGTTTGGTTTAGTTCAATTTAACTAAATTACATGTATTTTAAATTTAGTTCGGTTCAAATTGGTCTGATTTAATAATTATTTCGGTTTTTTGTATAAAAAACCAAACCAATTTTTATTGAAAAACCAAACTGAACCGGCTGAATTAAATCAGTTCGGTCAGTTTTTTTGGTCCAGTCCTGTTTTTGCTCACCCCTAGATAAAAGAGTTTTAATTGTGGACAAATATCACCATACTACATAAGCTGCACTTTATGGCATGTGAAACAGCAAATGAGAACTTTGGTATAATTTGCCATAAAAAAAGAATGGACTTCTTCCATGATTAGAAAGAGCTTCAATCTACACATCTTGCAATCGCCAATCAAGTAAGTGACCCACTAAAAGTTGTTTATTATTATAAGCATAAAATAAATTAGGTAAAAATCATATAAAACTAACAAAACAATGTTGTAGCAATAAAATCTTCTCGAACTTCACAATATCACAGCACATTACACATTACACTGCAGATAATATTTGAAGACGAGAGAACACTTTCGCTTCAAGGGAACGGACCAATGAGGAACTTATTAAGCCTCAACGGTCAGAGAAAAAAGCCTAACCATATCACAAACAGCATATTGTCCCGAGGAACAACAAATAAAAAATTCTACATAACATCTATCAAACAAGAACCAACATGGGCAGGAGATTGGAGCGGTCAATACCTGTTAGCGAGACCATTGACGAGAACCTCATTAACGACATAAGATATCACTCTATGCATGAAATTTCCACCCGCCATGGTCCTTCTATTCGATTATAACCTCTAGGAAAACATAGAATCAAACCGACACAAGTTAGTACGAGAAAGACAAACTAGAAAGCCCTATGGATGATTATCAGTTCAGATTCACGCGTGAATTCCAATAAAAGCGAGATAATAATGAAAATGAAGAAAAAAATCAGAGGATAATTGCGATTAGGAAAATCGTAGCTTGCGAAGCTGATTTATTCTGGAGGCTACCTGAAATTTGGAATTCAAGTGTGGAGGAAGCCACCCCAGGTTGTTACATCGAGACGAGTCTTTAGGATTGACGGCATTTATGGATAGGGTCTGCGGCCCATGGGCTCAGTTACGTTACTCTTGTAGTTGGAGTCTGCTTAAACAAACGCTGCCCAGGTGAAGATGGCACGATGTTGTAGACATTGGTGGGGGAAACGGAACCAAATCGATTTAAACATATTTTGTTGGGCTACTGAGTTCCGATATTTAAACTGGCAAATTATATGGTGATCTCCAACCACGATGCTTTGTGGTGTTAGGTTCAAAACATGTGCAACACACCTTAATTATAAAAGTGTGCATTTTTTTTATTATTATTTTTTGACTTTAAATATATATATTTATACTTTTGAATATCTTTTTTTATTTTTTAATTATATTGATATTATTATTATTATTATTATTACTAGTAAAAAAACTGTGCGTTAGACAGTATGATTATAATAATAAATTTTAAATAAATTGAATATTTTATTTAATTAATTAAAGTTAATATATAAATAATAATTGAAATTTAATTATTATTTTTATAAAAAATTATTATTAAGTAAATAAAGTAATAAAATAAATTTATAAAATTTATAATTGCATAAATAGTTAGTTCTAATAAATAATTATCTATTAATTTATATATTCGATTTATGTAACAATTTCAAAAGAAAATTTATTAAACTTGATTAAAGTAATTTATAATAGTCAATCAAGTAAATAATATTAAGTATTTTATTATCAAAATAAAATTAATGGATAATTGTATTATATATACATATGTGAGGTAATTATAATAAAAAGATTATCTATTAATTCATATTTTAATCTTATGCGATATAATTTTAAGTAAGAATTTATTGAACTTAAATAAAATAATTCTTGACAATCTACTATATTTGCTAATTGCCTTTATATGCTTAGAATTTGAAATAATCAATTAAATTATTTAAATCTTAGTTTCCTATTTAAAATTTTTACTTTTTAGATTTTTAATTTTTTTATTTAGAAGTATTTTAAAATTTTTATTTTTTATATAGTATTGACTTCCTATTTATAATTTTTAGTTTTTAGGTTTTTTATTTATAATTTATAAAGTATTTTTATTATAACAATTGAATTTTCTAATTTTCTACTTAGATATTTTTTTGATATAAAAGTTTTTATAACATAATGTGAACACAATGCAATACTATACATAGTTATTTGATAAATAGTAAAAAATTCTTTAATACTAATTTGGAGATTGGAATTAATAATATATATTGATTATTATTATTATTATTATTATTATTATTATTATTATTATTATTATTCCATATGTTTAGAAAAAAATTATTTTTATTTTCATATAAACTAAAGTTATAGTTTTTATTCAATATTGTCTACAAATATCCTTTCACTTATATTAGTAGATTTCTCATTAGCAATCTCTTATATGTTCACTAACATTCTCTTATATGTTCACTAGCATTCTCTTATATGTTTATAAACACTTTTGGATGTTCATCAAATATTTTATTGAATATTCACTAAAGCTCTTTTACATGTTCATTCTTGTTTTAAATGTTCATATGTTTTTGGCGTATGACATGTATGTACATATTAAATGATTAATAATTCTATTATCTTGAATATTCATTAGTATTTTTTCGTATGCTCATTATTATTGTCTTAAATGTTCATTAGTATTCTCTTGTATGTTCACTATTATTTTACTATTCGTACACACTTTTATTATTCATTACTACATTGTTGGATGTTCATCAACATTTTATTGAATGTTCGCTCACATTCCTTTGCATATTTATTACTAGTTTGTTGCATGTTTTTTAGTGTTTTAAATGTTCATTACTATTTTATTGTATGTTTATTATTATTATTTTATGAATATTCATTATACTACTCTCTTAAATGTTTATTAGTATTATATTGTATTCAATTTTGCATTCCTTTTGTTCATGTTCATTGATTATTACCTACATGTTCATTGATTATTACCCACATGTTCATTATTCTATGTACTATGTTCATCATATGTAGAATTCATGTTCATCACTTTTTTTCATGTAATATTGTGCATGGGTTAATTTGTCAATTAAAATAACTTCTTTAACTTATTTAATTCTTATATAAAATTTTTAAAATTAAAATTAAATAAAATTAAATAATAACAGAAAATCTAAATCAAACTAACTAAATATTTCATCAATTTATTATATTTATAGTAATAAAGAGAAAATATCAATTAAAAAAGAAAAAAGTGTGAAATTCATTCAAAAAATTGAAAAATAGTGCATGAGATTTCAAATAAATGTTGGAGTACACATGAATTAGGACACCCGAACATAAATGCTAAATGATCTGGGGTATATGATATAACAATTGATTTAAACTAAATTAGATCAATGTTTTTAAAATTAAATCAAACCGATAAAATCAAGAAACAAGCTAATAATTTTGATTCGGTTTAGTATAAAAAATTGATGAGCTACAAAATTGGTCAAAATCAAGAAAATCTTCCAAAATGAAGATTCAAACAAAATTAATTATTTGCACTTATTTTCATTCCATATTTTAACTCTCATTAACCCACTCCCATGAAGAAAATTCAAAAAACAAATGCTGCTTTTCTATCTAAAAATGAAAAGAGGAAGCACATCGAGTTAGGAAATTTTTATGAGACTTAAAAAATTAAAATTATTCTCTCATAGTTTTGTTATATTTTTTACTCTCTTATTTTTTTTAAGTGAACAATCGGAGCTGAATCGTAAGTTGAAAGAAATGATTTGTACTAATGGATCCAACAAGCTAAGGCAAAATGGCAACGCAAGCTAATAAAAGATAATTGCACTTATGATGTAATCCTTTTATTACTTATGATGTAATCCATTTTATGTTATGTTTTGATTTGAGCAATTGATTTAGGATTCAAATTTATGTGGCGAATTTATTTACTTTTAAAAAATAAAATTTAATATTTATTTATCTTAGAATTTTATGCAATTAAATAATATTTATTTAAAATTTATAAATATGTATGCAAATTCAATTAAAAAATAAAGATTTTGATATATAATGTAGAAAAATTTTATGGATAGAATGTATTATATAATATAAAATTAAAGAGTTGTTACAAGTTTAGGGGGTAAGTTAAACAAATATTTTCTATAGATTTGAAACCTTTGGTAGTGGTGTACAAATAATTCAAATCAAACTGAATCGAGGAAAAATCAAATTTAGAAAAAATTTAAATCAAAGCTAACAAAATTAAGTATAAGAATCAAATTAAACTTAATCGATTTGGTTTAATTGAATTAGAATTTGACTTGGTTTAAAATCAAATTTTAAAATTAGCTTTTAAAATTTTTTAATATAAATAATAGTTTTTATAATATATTTTTTATAAAGATAATAAAATGTTAATAGATTTTATGTGTTTATAATATCAATAATGAATTTCAATAGGTTTGAACCATTCATGTTTGGGAAACATTTATATTTGATTTAATATAGGTTTACATTATTTTAATTTGATTTAAAATTGATTTAGTTTGGTTTGATGAAATCAAATTTTTTACAAAAATTGAATTAAATCAAACCATTGAAATTTTTTAGAAAGAAATTGAATTGAATAAAATTTACATAGAAATCAAATTAAAAAAAAAAAAAAAACTAAACTGATTAGGTTTGATTGATTTTTTCGATTCAAAGGAGTATGCTAGGAGTAAGCTTTGCTTTGAGAATACAATTATCTGTGAAAGAAACGGTAACTCTTACCACTAGCATGCTACATGCTTGTAAAGAAGCAAATTCTATTAATCTCTATTTCACTTATTAATGTGTTTTTAATTAATAAAATTAATCTAAAACAATCTCATATATCCATTTGCTTTCAGTTGTAATGATTTAGGCTATGCATGAAAGTTTTCGAAGTGATGAAAATGAGGTTAATAAAGGTGAAGTAATAAGATGAAATGTAATGTTAATTACCTTTATTTTGTTTGGGAGTTTTTAAAAAATAAGATGAAGTTAAAAAGAAAAAATAACATTAACCATGTTTGTGAGTTTTAAAATATGAGAAGAGAGTTGATTAAACAAAATCAAATTGACAATTATATCCAAAAGATAAAATATTGTCAAAGAGTTGGAATTTTATTTCAAGGTTATATTTATTTTATAATATATTTTAATTTTATCATTTTTTTCATTTCATTGTCTACTCTCTATATTATGGTTAAAGAAAAATGAGTTTAAAATGTTAAATAATGTAAAAAATTAGCCTCTTTTAACTTCTCTTCCATTAAAATTACACTCTCAAACAATGATTAATTCTTTACTTTTCTTTTCATTCTATCCTTTAACCGTCGTCAACCCACTGCCTCCCATGTAGGCTGTTAATGTAGGATTTTTATTTTCTTTTTTTTTTTTTAATGAATCAGAAATTTTAAAGAAAGACAATGGACATATTAATGAATTACAAGTTCACTTTAAAAAGCACAAACAGCAATACTGGATCACTGGTTATCCTCAATATCCCACTCAAATTCTTTCCTCAAGATATATCTTTTCTTTGCTCAATTCAACTTGACAGACGAATCAATTGGCATGAAGCTTAACAGTTGGATCTCGATACACTTCTCACTATATCAAAAGAATGTTTTGGGCACAACAAAATCTCAAAAGGGGAGTTGTTATACAGTTGATGAAAGAAAATGAAAGAAGTACATGATTTCAAGGCATTCTATAACTGTATACAATTGATCAAATAAACACATGAATTCCTTTCAATGACATCTACAACAAATAGGCAAGAAATATTTGGTTCCAGGTATCTGGAACTCCAGGCAAACACCAGTGTATGCAATCTGCATGGTGCAATGTGTCGGCCTTTTGTTCATCTGTCAACAATTTTCCTCCTGTCTCTGTGTAAACTGATGTGTGCGCATCGATCCGATACTCCGATAACTGTGTGATGTTGAGGACAGTAAACGAACCTTCATTTTTCCCACTATACTAGCCACCACACTCATCATTCTATTATATAAGCCACTTCCCCAGTGCCTCTTCTTCAATACTGGCTTTGTTTCATTGAAGCATTTTATCCCTTCGGGGTTGTTCCAGTCTTCGCTTCTGCATAGGAAACAGAGAGGGTCATCTACTTCTTACGTTACAGGGCAGACACTAGACCACTGAGGTATTAGTCTAATGATCAGTATCATTGATGTTAGTTGTAGATTAAAAGAAAAAAGAAAGAAGACCTTGTGTGTGTAGGGGACATGGTAGTAAAGAAGACACGAGTCTTGTTGGGATTGATATTTAAGTCTATTCAGTTAGCCCACGTCTTCAAACCTATTTTGTAAGCAACTGGTGTATTCAATTCTTCATACCCTTCTTCCCCATTTGCAAATGAATCCCATATGCACTCAATAATTAGATATAAATTTTAATTAGTTCAATGGTTTTAATTTTAAAAAAGAAAAAAAAATTCAATGGGTTGGAGGAACTTACAGTGTCTTGAGCCTGAGACTACTCATCCACCAGACAGAAGTGTTGAATACAAGAATATCTACTCCTCCCCAGTGTTTGGCATGCTTTTCAATTGAATCTACTTTCATTATTCTCTTCTTTGGATCTCCTATGATGTTGAGATCAGTGTTGGACTCAATAAGAAATGGAGCCCAATAGAATACAATAGCGGCATCATATTCCTGAAGCACACATTAACCAAACCAAACATTAATTAGCCAGCTTAATTTATTTGCCTTAAAAATATATGTACTACTTGATTCAGCATTAAAGGGAAGAAAAATGTCAGGGTTTCAACTCTTGATCCACATATATCACAAATCAAATATTCGACTGCTGGGCTATTAGTCGTAACATGCGCTTTAGTTCCTAGAATGGTGAAGTAAACCTGAAAAAGTTGGGGTAGAAAAAGTCTAGGAATAAAGATTGCTCAGAAATTATTTCTCGTGTGTCAAAGTAGCTCTGAAAGACATCAAATAGTCCAGGTAATGCCTTGGCTCTGAAGACTGAATGAGAGCGACCCCGTTTCATGGATTTCTTGTCATCAGGTATAATCCCTTCCACCAGACACACGAATGATTGCCATTGACCCCTTTGTAGCGAATCCCCGACAAACAACAGCCTCTTCCCTCGGAGTTTCTTAAGGGCAATCTCTGGACTAAATTAACATATGGATTAATCATCACATACAACTGTTAGATTTGATCAAATCATACCTGTATATTGTACTAACTCACAGGTTAAATGTAAATCTTATTATCTAAAACTGGTTGGTTAGTTCTTAGGACTAGTGTCATTTTTAGGACCGTGAGATTGTAAGTTCCAATCTAATAAGAGCCTGCTTAACAAAAGAAAGAAAAAAAGGTCGGTAGTTAGTTTAACTTGTCCTGTTTTTCAACTTGGCAAAGTGCAGCCATCCGGCTGCCATTCCCGACGACGATAATCGGAATCTGGCCGTCCATTCTGGACACAAGAAACTTGCCTATCTAAGTAGGGACAGCTTCGGTCAGTATACAAAGGCTTTAATGATTTGTTAAACACACATTTTCCAGTATTAACACTTCACTCTTCTGGGTCGAACTCAAATTTATCATCCATTGCGACGCTTTTAAGATTATCCTCTGCAGTTCTATCCTCTACAGGCGCATATATAAGTAGGACATTAGAGTTATTAAAATCTGACCAGGCCAATTGGCAAAAAGAAAATGTTGACTACTTGCTTGACTTCTTAAAAGCGTACTTCTCCTGGGACAGGATTTAAGCTTGAAAAAGGACCTAAAAGTGTCTGCATACAAGAGAGCAACAAATGCGAAACCGCACATAACAATAGTGAGAGAGGTAGCTTTCCTCTTGGAGGTTTCATTGTAGCAGATGGAGAGGGAGCTAAGCTCATTGTTTTGAGGCAGAGGAAGGAAATTGTTGTAACGGTGTTGGATAGCTAAAGAATAGTATCTCTTAGTGGAGCAACAGAATGATGAAGACTAGTTTCGTTTATAGGTTTCTAAAGAAAGGGGTTAGTTTTATGGGAGATTGAGTTTGAGTAGGAGTAAAGCTAAAGCCATTAATGGGTTGGGTTTTATTTTAACATCTAATTTTTACAGTTATGTGTAATGGAGGTTAGGAAATATGTTGGAAAGCATACATCTTGGGCTCATGCCTGTCTTCTCCATTAGTGGAGGCTAAATATCGCTCCCCAACCACTGTGCTAGCCGTTGTTATCATATATTACCCATTTATAATGTTCATTAGGTAGCAAAAGGTTTCTTGCTGTAGAAGAGTCTCTGTGTGTCTGGATTCTCTCTGCTTCTTCCACCTCTTTCTTTTTGACTCTCTGTTCATGTATCTCTGTAGAGCACATTTTCCTTGACTGATAAATAGCATTTTGTTTTCCTAATCCATAGGAAGCAATATATATATATATATATATATATATATGAAAATATTATTATTAGAAGTCTTGTTTATTTCACATTTCTAAGTTATTTGATTGTTATGTTGTATATATATGGTTTGAATAGCCTCTTACTTTGAGTTACTTTTGAGAATGAGTTCTATCCACTTTTACTAAGTAAGCTAATTTTTAAAGTTAACCATATGATATTGTCATTGAACGAAGATGGTGAATTCAATACAATCTCCAAAAGTTAAACCACCGTATACGCCAGGATAGATAATAGGAATAATAAAAGAAAAAAGGAGTTTGCCTTAAGATTGTTTCATTCATGTTTAATTTTTTTTTATTCTATTGTTTAAAAATTGACATCTTATCCGTTATTGCAACTCCCCACACCCAACCATTTGGTGATTGATACCAACACCATATAATTAAATAGTAACCCTGTTCATACATTTCAATTTTTTTGAGCAAATTCAAATTTTTTTAAATTACTAATTTGCTTTAAATGGAGAAGCATATAGGAAGACCATTGGGAAATGCCTTTTAGCTTGGAGATTATTACTATTTTCTTAGGACACGTTCACCGTTTTGTGCACTACAAAATAAAATAAAATAAAAATAAAATTTTAATTTATTTTCATATTTAATATTTTAATTTACTTAAATTCTAAAAATTAGAATATCTCATTATTATTGAAATCTCATTATTTAGATTGATTTATTTACTTGTAAATTTAAGATTATATATATATATATATATATATATATATATATACATATATATATATATATATATATATGTCTAATTAGAAAAATTTTATTAATATTTAAATTTTATTTGGTTTTATATTAAAATATATTGAATAAAAATATTGCAATTTAAAATATTTATTTAAAAAATAAAATTATATTTCTATTTTTTGGTATAAGTAAACATGACATTAGTGAATGATGATAATTCATGACCTATCTTTCCACTGAGCTAGATACGTTTGTACTCAACTTAGGTCAGTCGCTATAAGGTGTTGATTCACTGAGGCCTACTAATTATACGTATATTAAGCGTTAGCATACTCCATTCCTGCTGACTGAAATAGTGGAAAGCTAAAAAATTCAGATTGCGCAGAAATGGAATTTATTTATTTAATAGAGGATACTTTGTCTAATATATAGGATGTCACAATTTGATATTAAAAAATGAGGTGACTAAGTTGCATATTTTAAAAAATAATATTAATGAGAATTTAATTTGGTGATAATCCTAAAATTGTGAGTTTGAAATCCAATCGAATCCAAACTAACAAAAATAATAACATAAGAATCATAAATGCAACAAGTTGTTAGTTATATCATATGATTACTATCTATATAGAAAAATGATTGCTTTTTCAAATTAAAACATGTAGATTATCTAAAGTTGGCAAGTTTAACTCCCCTATTCTTATATAAGATGCAACATAAATTGCTAGAGATATTTTTAATTATAATGCCAATAAAAACCAAATATTTATGTATGGCCCAACTAAATAGATTACTATGTGCTTGATATAGATACGACACCTTAAACAAGTTGTTGCAATGCAATATCTGTGCACATGGAGAAAGCTAGTCAATTGAACATAAATCATAGCCCTGAAGAAATATCCAATTTCAAGAAGTTTGATAATGGAAATGAATGAACTTGATTGTATTGAAGTGGATTTAATATGATGAATTGGCACATCTTTCATGATTAATTCATGAAATCTGGTACAGCTATCGATAATTAAGTCCTAGGCAAATCTTAGATGGAGTAACGTAGAGGTGTGGGCGATGCTGTCGCTTGAAAAGAGGATTTAGCCTAATAAGGTTTACATCAAGTGATATCAAAGTGCAAAGTTCCTTTCGAAAAGAAATGGAAGACTTCAGGTTTCAATCGTGTGGGTGTAGGCGCTAGGAATTAACGCTATTAAAGCATCAGCGAATTAATGTTTAATTTTGGAAATATGCATAGGAGAAAATAATATTTTTCATTTATATAGAAATTCTATTATTTCTCCATTGAGTTGTACACTGAAAAACAAGAGTGCTTAACTTAAAACGGGAAGAAAAAATCCCTGCCTTCATTTTGATTTATTAGAAAATAAATGTGTTAGTTATTCCAACACATGCTCTTTAACAAATAAATATGTTATCTTTGTGTTAGTTATTCGAACACATGCTCTTTAAGAAATAAATATGTTAAATTTGAATAGGATCATTGATGCCCTAAAAAGGGACACTCTTCTTTCATTGGCTAACACATTAACTAACGAAATAATTTTTAGTGTTTCAGTGCCTAGTTAATCTTTTAAGAACTTATAGGATACTATATCCCACAAGCGCAAGTCAATATCCATTGCACCAACACATAAGCCATCTATCCCAAAACTTCAACACACACACATATATAATGAATGCTAAATTTGATGTAGTCGAGTGAGAGATAAGTTTAAGAAGCCAATAGTTTTACAAGGTTAATCTCTAAAAAGAAGTACTAAAATTAAGAAAAGATAAAATCATTCTCTACGTGAGTTTAGAAAAAAGAGAGTCAATTAGAGTAATAGAATCTTAGTCCAAAACCTTAAAAAATCTTTAATGATGGAGCATGAAACTCCAATGCACATAGATGATAGAATTTTTAATAAGTTTCTTGTTGCGAAAAGGACTATGTACAAACTAAAATTTTTTCATATGACTAGAAAATAATTTATATCTAGACATAATCCTTTAAGGTATATCATTAGTTCGCCAGTTTTTCTTAACCTTTATTGTGAAAAATAAGCGTTTGAAAGAATCGATTAATGGATCACTATAATTAGGTTTGCAATTAAATCTAGTGTATCCAATAGTCTTGAGAGTACCCATGAATTGGCAAAGCAACCATAGTTGGCAATAGTAAAAAATTTTTAGAGTAATTAGCAGCCAATACATCAATAAAGAAAGAAATTAATAAAAAAAGTTATAATAGATGGAATATTAGTTATAATGATAGACGCTTTAAAGAGAAAGTTTTATGGTTATTCAATTTTAACAATCTTTTGAAAAAAATTTATTGGCACTATAATGAAATTGTAGATCTATAGTATGTGCTATTTTTATAATAATGTCTATAAATTTCAAATCCTATTATATTTTAGCAAGTTACATATCAAAATTGTTCTTTTCTAAGCTACTAAAATCTTAGTTAGAAGTAGAAAAGATGGTCTTTAACCTTCTCCTAAATAAGGCTAAAGTCACTTGCGGCTTATGACGAAGACTATAGGTGATTTACTATACTATGAGTTACTAAACTCTAAGTAAGGCAAGATATAAAATGTCTTTCTCATTTGAATAAGAGTTATTATTCTCGGATTAAGGATGTTCTTGGAAGGAATGATTGTCTACCAAGAATAGAGAAAAGATTTAAGACATGATATATCTCTAAAAAAAAAATTTAAAGGATTCCAAAAAAAGATAGATATCAAAAAGAGATAGAGAGGAGAAAAAAATATCTAATAAACCCAGGTTTATTAGAAGAACAACAAATCCTAAGAGCAAAGATATGGTGGATGCTTTCAAGAAAAAATATGATAGAGAGCCTAAATATTCTAAAGACAGACCTTTAAAGTAGCTATTTCTGCTATTGAATTTATAGATCTAAAGATCATATGGCCAATATTTATCCCCATAAGAATAGATAAATAGAAAATATTCAAAAAAATTTCTTTAAGAGAGTCCAACATATGAATCCCTAGAGGAAGAATAAATTTTTAACATAAAGTCAAAAATATATTTAATTTATGAAATCAATTTTTATATAAAATTGATACAAATAAATCTAATTTATGGATAGCTCAACTATTCATGATGAATTACAGTAAGACTACAAGAGCTAATCTCTTTGGATAATCCACTGATATATAAGGAGTCATTCTAGTGTGACAATCCATCTAAGAGCTATTTAGAATAAAAAATTGTCTGAGATGTAGACACCAATACCATTTATAATTTGTCAAAATTTAACTTTAGTAGATTAACTATAGATATCTCCCACGTTGAGCCAACAACTTATATTTCTAGTATAGAATTGAAAATATTGGACGTACCACTAGTCAACCTATAAAAAATTAGAGAAATAATCAATAAATCCAAAGGATTGTATAAATATATATTCCATTGTTCAATCTTCCAACAGATAGTTCTGTTATAGCAACTTAATAGACAAAAGATGAAATTATTTGAGACTAACTAATATCAGGCGTCTAAATAAACTTAGCACATCGTCGGACTTGGTTTTACTCCTATTTCAATTTCATGATGTCATTGAGTGATAGATGTTTAGAAAATTCACTGACTCTTAGGATAAAATCCTTGAAAATGAATAGAACAAATTTGCAGGATAAAATTTAGCATATCAAACTAAGATAATATTTAGGTTAACTAATATTATCAATCCTAGAGTGAGAAACATTTTTAAAATAATAAAATTATTCAAAAAAAAAAAGGTCAGATAATCATAGATAGTTCTATATTAGAGAAATAAGCCCTTTAGAATTAAGTTAGCCTGAAAGTTGGATTTTAATAGAACTATCAGAGTTTTTACAACTAATAAAATCTCAAATTTCATAACAGGCAGAAATAATATTTTGTAACTATAAGAGTTACGAAAGATCTTTGTATCTCTAATTTTTATTAAAGGTTTATGTCTTCAACTAGGATTACATCAATAATATTTCAAGTTGAGAATTCTAGATCTCAAGATAAGGATGATTGATCATCTATGGATAGTTGCCTTATAATAGGGTATGGGAAAATTAATATACCAATTTTCACAAATGAAGATGGAAGTCAGGAAGGCATTAAAGTCATGAGATATGTTGCAATGATTGCTAAGGTTATGAGCAAATTATAAAAAATAGCTTAATAATGTTTCATTCCTTTTAAAGAAATGTGGTATATGATATCTCTAATTTCACTATTATTACTGAAAATTTTTAGTTCTGAGAAACTAGATCTTAGTCTATATATATATATTACTCTTAATTTTAAGTTTCTTAGTTATTATGACTATTCTTTAGATGTGTTAGTTAATATAAGGGCAATGATCAATAATGCTAGATCCAATGCATTACGTGATAAATGGTGGCAACCTTTGGCCTAATCGATCATAATTACAAATGAAAAATGGAGATTTATGTTATCCCACACATGATATGCAAAAGGTACCAGTTATCATGAGCGGAAGAAAGTTCATTATTGATAAGGTCTTAGCATTACCTGATCTTGATGCTAATTTCATTCTTAATAATACTTTCTTAAAATCCTAAAAGGAAAATCAAACTTGTTTAGGATGAAGACTACATCTCCTTAGAATGTATAAAAATCATAATTCTTAAAAACCCTAAAGTTAAATTAAAATTTAGTTTAGATTTCAGAGTTATATAGATCTTAGCATTATAAACTTGCTTTTAAAGTGCGAGTACAACATGGTGAACCATAGATTGCTTATTTAGTTTAGAAAAAAAAATAAACGATATGAAATGATGTGAAATATTATGTTCATCAACCAAAGGTAAAATAAAGTGACCTATTATATGAAGTATCCAATTAACAGGAAAAAGATGAGATGGATTCTTAGTAAAATTAATTGATAACTTTAGCGATGGTCCATTAAAAGTATGAGTTCTAAATAATATAATAGCCAAATTTAGTTCAAGTACTGCTGCTAAAGCTAGAAATATCATATATATGGATGAGATGATAAAGAAATTTTATTGACAAACTCTTGAGTTGCTCAAAATAAGTTTTATTAAATAGAGAGTCCAGACTCTACTCCAACTTTTTTGGTAATTAACCGTGTAGAGTAAGCAAACACACAAATGATTATAGATTATCATAAAGTAAATAAGGATACAAAAGAAAATGGCTATAAATTCCAACAATATGAGGTGTTATCAATAGATATGCTTAGAACAACCTTTTTAATTTTTTAAATTTGATTTAAAAAGTGGTTTTTGGTAGGTAAAAATGGAAGAAAATTCAATATCCTTGACAATTTTCAATACCCCTTAAAGAATGTATAAATGGATGGTTATATCATTTGATTTGAAAATTTCTCTAAGAATCGTACAACGTAAAATGGATATTGCCTTTATGTTATACATAAAAAAAAATATTGCATGGTTTATATAGACGATGTGCTAGTTTTTAGTAATACTAAAAATGAACACATGAGTCACTTTGAATAAGTGATTGATATCTTCAAAAGAGAAAGTATAATTGTACTAAAAAAGAAGATATAATGATTTCAAAAAAAAATAAAAATAAAATTAAGGACAAAAATAGCAAAAGGAAAATTTGGTTAAAAAGTCATAACCTTAAAAAAATTATTAAATTTTTAGATGAACTAAAGGATAAGAGGCAAGTGCAAAGATTTTGTAAACTTACTAACTATGCTAGATAATTTGTGAAATTTTTTTCCAAATACTTGGGAATTATAAGAAAACTTCTAATAAAAATTTTTGGTTTTGGAATGATGAAGACACTCAAGTTGTAAAAAACGTGAAAGAAAAAATGTTAAATTTGCCTTATTTAATATAGATGAGTTAGTCTTAAAGACAAATACTTTAGATAAGTGCTAAGATACAATGTTAAAAATCCAAATAAGAAAGTCAAAGCAAATCTATAAGTATTTGTTTGAAACCTTTAAAGGAGCAAAAATTAGTTGTCTAATTAAGAAGAATGAGGGGTTAGTTACAAAAAAGTGGTATTGAAGCACTTTATATCTATCAAAAATACATAAAGAGATTTATGAACCTAAACTTCAAAAGGTTAGGCAAATCAGATTATTGAGGTTGCAACAATAGTTTAGTTATTACATATTGATATTAAGTATATTCCTTTTGATAAAATATGATAAATGATTTTCTTTCTTATGAATTATCTAATCTTGCAAATGGATCATGCTACTAAAAATAAGGCATGCTGAATATGCAAGGAAGATTACACTCGAAAGTAATATCTTAATCCCTAAGGAAAAGAATGAGAGCCTAAGCTCTGGTCCTTTTATATGTAAATATCAAGGGTATTGCTTCTGAACATCTAAGAAAAGTTGTCACAGTGAGTTTGAAAGAATTAGGTAGCCATAAGAAAGCTAATGGATAAGATAAAAACAAAGAGCCTTTAGTTTGAAAGAATGACAAAACAAAGGATAAAACCTTGGTGTCTCAAACATGAGATGAAATTTTAAGTATAGAGTTTTTTGAGAAACTTATCTTTAAACTTGGAATTTCTCTAAAAGTTGCTTGACAAGTTTGGATTGACTGTAACATAAAAAATGATAGTGAACTAGCTAGTTTAGGAAGCCTGAAAATCCTAACTTCTTCATAGGAGGAGAGTGATAATTGTTGTAAAATTGCTAGCAGTGATGTTTTAAGTGATGAGGCCAGTAAAAGTGCTAGTGAATCCCAATAGACTCCAAACCCAACTCTTGTGAAGGAAGAGTTTAAGGAAAGCTCTAGAAAATGAAATATTGATTATGATTCTAATAAGGATTTATTAGATAAACCTATACAAGAATCTTTAACCATAGAACCAGAGTCAGATCTAAAGTTAAATCCTTTAAAGGAAGTCATTACTAAAGAGGTTGTAGACCCTAGTAATGAAAATCATGAAGAAGCTATAGATGTTAGTGACCAAGATCACAAGAAATTTCTCAGATTCATGGGAGTAATAACTTTTAAGGTTCCTAAAACCTGATATTTTTTAAAAATGTTAAAAATCTTGGATTCTTAAAAGACGAATTTGTAATTTGTGTAGGACTTAAAAGAGGTATCCTAAAATCCTAACATTTTGCATGAAATATATTAGAATGACAACTTGAGTATTAGGCAGATAAGTAAAGAAAAATTTCTCCAATAAGTTTTATGTAAGAGAAATCTTCTAGCAAAAATAATTAGATTACTATCTCCTTATGTAGTTTATACTGTTAAGAAAATGATGGTTGATTTGATAAATTGCTCACTCCAAGAGTGTTACATGATACATCCTTATATACATTAGCAATTATATTGATGGTTAGGTCTGCAAATCAAATCAGACATAGTGAAAGAAAATCTCATATTTACTTAGGTTGGCCTAATGACGATTTACAAGTTAATAGGAATGATAAATCTTTATATTCATCATTCTTAAAAGTTATGCAGGTAGCTTTGAGATTCTTAAAAAATGCTTATAATCATGTTACATTATAGATTACTAGTATAATTATGAACATATGAAGAAGATGTCAAAGTCCAATTTCCTTATTAAATGGGAGCCCCATCCTGTTATTACTAGACAACTTATGGAACAAAAGAAAATAGATAAACACGTTATGAAGGTCAAATGGAGAATGTATAAAGAGTTAAAACTATTTTATAAAGTCCTTTAAATAGATTTTCTTAAGACAATTTTCGAGAATGTTGCATATAATAAAAATTATATCATTCTCAGAGATGGGAAATATTCATCACTATATGGTCCTAAGATGTTGCAAATACAGAACTTAAGATATTTGCAACGGGACGTAAAGAAATAAGAAAATTATTTTATTTTTGAGACTGATAGACAAAAATGCTAGTTTGAATTTTAAACCAAAAACCTTTATTATATAAAGGAAAGTTATTAAGTTCAAAGAAGAAGCCTATGCCATGAGAATACAGAAAGAAAAGGAAAAAATAAAGATGAAAATAAATCTTTGTTAGAGCATATTACAAATGGAGTGATAGAAAATGTCACTTACGACATTAGTCTCAATGTTATAAATTAGAAATTATGTTTCCTACAATAGCTCCAAAAGATATGGACCAGTGTCATCAACCTGCAATGCTAGAGAAAAAGAAGTTATCTTCAACCTACAATGCTAGAGAAAAAGAAGTTATCTTATCTATAAAATAAAATTTTATAAATTATTATTAGGTATCCGGCTGAAAAATGGTGTTTTAAGTAACAGTTATCTATCCTTCACTTTATCTATTCAATTTGAGCTACAAAAAAATGCTAGGAACACAAATGAATATAAAAATTTTGTAAATATGTCCTCTTTAGTTGAGCTAAGACAGTATAAATAAAATCAGAGTTTCTTCCAAATCTTTATTTATGCATATGTGACACTTTATACCTTGTAAGTCTTCATTACAGTTTGAAATAGAAGGAGTGTTACCATAAATTTGTAATATTGAGAGAAGTTGAATAACATTTATAGCAAAAAAAAAAAAAGCCTCTAACCATATATTAGTGTTACTAGTAAGGGGTGTAGAGATAAGCTGAAGTTATTGTAAAAGCTTGGTGGATCTCTATTCACAGTAAGGTATATATCTATCCATGTTTAATATTCATGTCTACTAGTCGAACTACTAATGATAATTAGAATAAAGGATTAGCATTAACATAAGTTTAGAGGCAAGAAATAAGCACGATTTTGAGACTGTAAAATCTTATATTCACTTTATATAAACTAATAATTGGTTGAAAATTAATTATAGAGGTTGGGATTAAAAGATTGAAAAGGTCTTATAGAAAAGATATTGATCATAAAAATTTTTTAGATCAAGAACTTGAATTTAATAATTTTTATTATCTAGGAAGGGTTATGCTTTCTTAGTGCTTTTGCACATTCACTATATGTTCAATAGGGACTGTGCAGTAAGAATCAATTATCTTTATGTTGATTGCTTTCATGTAGATCTTGGAACAAGGAAGGATTGAATAACAAATTTATTATACTTTATCTTTGATTATTTTAATTCTTTATGTATGTCTTTAAAAGAGTTTTCTAAACATCTAGATGAATTAACTCTAAGGTAGAGTAAATTTAAGATTGATCTTTCAAAAACAAAATACTTTTAGACTTTGTTGCTAGTACTTAACTTCAGGATGAGCGTGAGAGAAAAGAAACCCAAAATTAAAGAATAAGTTATATTAAAAAGATTTCTAAGTAGCTCTTAGTTTCTCTGTTGTAAGAGCTAACTCTATTAATTAATATCATAGTCTTAAAGTACGTATAAATTTTCTAAAATTTGAATTTCTTTGAAAATACTTGCAAAATTTGGTGGGTAAAAATTAAAATTTGAAAATTGAAGGGGAGAATAAAAACAAAGATAAAGAGGACTTTTTAATTAAAAATAATATTTTTCATTAGCAATGTAGTCTTGGATAGAGACTTGTAGCTCTACTATACACACACACCATTTACATGCTCACTTACACCTCGCTCATACGCACATAACTAACTATATAAATAGAAGTTAGATTTTCATAAATTTTAAGTTTAGGTATTTGATTAGCCACGTATAAATATTAGGTGCCTAATGAATTTTTCAATTAAAAGTCTAAGGGTGAAATAATGGATTTAATTTTTTTCTTTCATAGAGAGAGAAACTACCAACATCATATATGTCCATATAAATTACTAATTACTATTTTTCATTTTTATCAACTCTAATATCACTTAATAGAATTAAGGAAGTTCAACAAATAAGAGAAAATCTTCATCAACTCTATGAGTAACATATTATAGATTTGACACTACATTTTAACTAGAACTTTTAGAGTGTAGTTTTTAAATTGTTCCCATTAATATACACTACAATATTCATTTTTTTCCCATTGGATATACTCAACATGGAATATCTCCGCAATAATTTATTCAATTGGTAATATATTGAAATATAGAGTAGGGTTTAGCAAAATATTTAAATTGAAAAATTGATACGGACCGAGGCCAATACCTATAGATTGAATAGATAAGTGCATCTATCGAGTATAGTATAACGTAGGAGAATCGAATGTCGATCTCTCAATGACTAAAAGTACTAGTATTAGCTTTTTCCCTATTATTTAACCAGTAAATTTAAGTGAATTAATTAAGTAATTAAAAACTAAAATAAATTAATTCGACAAAATAGAATAATAAAAATATGAACTTGTGGGAAAAAATGTGACTAATATGACAAATTACACTCAAGTATTGAATCTCATAACACTTATTAAGAAATTAATTTTCCAACAAGACAATCCAATTCAATATTTATGGAACCGTGAAAATTCCTTTAGTATGTTAAAATCCCTCTCAAGATAATTAACATTTAATTCTAAGTTGATTAATTAGAATCTCTTCCTAATTAAAACCCCTAAAATTGCATTATAGTTCTTTTGAATTTCACTATTAGGTTTAACCCTAATTTGGATAATTTATGTTCTCTTATCTCTAAAGTTACATGCAACTTCTTTCAATTGTGTTAAATCTATTCAATAACTTGATTTATCAATCTAAGTTTAAAGAATTGTAAATCAAAAATCAATATTCCGGATATATCAATTCAAAAAGATAAAAAGAGCAAACACAATCGAATTTCATAAAATAATAAAAAAATTATATTATCTAAAAAAAATCACAATTCTAAACTCATCTTAAGGTTCATCATATATAATTGTCTAACTAATTTAGTTTATAATGGAATTACTAGCCAACATCAAAATAAGAAGAAAATAAAATATAAAGATTTTCATAATAAAACCCTTGTAGTCTCGAATTATCTTCAAACGTGATAGATGACCAACAAGTCTCCTTTCTCCTCTACTTATCTCCAGAAAAAGAAAAATATAACAAAACAAAATTACTTCTTTTTGGAATTATCTTCCTCTATTTATAATCTCCTACTCCCCCTAAAATGGGAAAAACATATTATCCTCTTCAATTTAGGAAAATAACAAATCCTCCTTTAGGAAAAGACCCAGTAAGCTTTCCAAATAGCACAAATACTGCGCGGATCCTTTCTCAATATATTAGGAAAAAACTTGAAGTCTATCTGAAATATATCAGAACTGGCCCCTAAATTATCAAATTTCTTTTTGGTCCCTAAACTTTTGAAACTACACAATTTCACTCAAAAAACTCTCATATTTCATCAATCAGCTCTAATTTCCAGAAATTCTCATAAAATCACAAAATACAAACCAAAAGTGAGACATTATCTGATATTTTTTTCAAATTAGACTCAATTAACAATAAAACTAGACCTAAAAATACTAAGAGTAAAGAACTATCAAAAATCAATCAAATCAAACTGGTTCCATTTTTTATTTAATTTTACATAGGTTTAGTTTTTTTTTTAAAAAAAATTTCAATAGATTTGATTCGTTCCAATTGTTTTATAAAAAAAATTTTGTTCAACTTAATTGGACCAAATTAATTTTAAATCAAATCAACATAATTTGAATATATATTAAATCAAACATAAATGGTTCAAATCTATTTGAATTAATTATTTACATTAAAAATGCATAAAATTATTAAAACTTATTATTTATATTAAAAATATTTAAAATTAATTTTTTAAAATTCAATTTAAACTGAATTAAATTCTAATATAACTTAATTAATCAGTTTGATTCTTATACTTGATTCGGTTTGATTCAATTTGAATTTTTTATAAATTCAATTTTTTTTTATTTTTTTAGTTTGATCAATTTAATTTAGTTTAAACTGGTTGCATACAAATATTTTTAGAGCCAAAAGATGGAATATATTACATCCATATTACCAAAAGATGGAAGTTTTTATCAAATCATGACTTAACAAAAAAGATAAAAACAAAAAATAGGAATTTGACATTTTTAAAAGATAAAAGTACACCTTCCACCTTATTTATTTTTTCTGAAAAAGACTTTTATACTCACGTTTTTTTAAAAAGACAATATTATATATCAAAATTTCCCTTTATACACTTTTTTTTTTTTGCATTCCATTTTTACACTTTTTCACGAAGCTGCAATCATGACAGTCAGCTCAACCTTTTCTATCATTAGCTCTTCTCATTGCTGGCGTTAACCATGATCTCTAGTTGGCTTTATCCTTTGTTCTCGGCGTCGATCTCCATCAACCCTGCAATCCTCTTTTCCAAATAGTCAGATCTACTATACCACACCAAGCCCAACCCCCCTTTAACTCGAACAACAACCTTCGCCACTAGTGTTCATCAAAAGCCAATTGACCTTCCTCTTCTTCAAACCATACCAACCAAGCATTATAATTTTTAGACCTTAGTTGTTTTAGATGTTTTGGATTTTCTTGATTTTACGATTAATGCATTGAAAATTATTGCTCAAAATATAGATTTTTGGGAAATTATTAGTTTTCAAAGTTAATTATAGTTTGATGAAATGAAAAGATGTTGGATTACTTTTGAGTGGCCTGGGATTGCTTTATAATATCAACAAATTAAAGGATGAAAAGGGTTTCTAGGAGATTAGAATGTGGACCAAACAAATTTGAAGTGCTTGATGGTGTTTGTATGATGTCTAGTAAAGTTGGTTTCTTCTACAGGAGTGAGAGAATTTTCATTGTTTTTTTATGGTTTTTTTTTCTTGTTAGAAGACAAGTGTATAGTTTTTGGATATATTGGAATGTTAGGAGTGAGACAATTATTAATAATTTTTGTTTTGGCTGAGCATGTGTTTAGTGTTGATCCTATTTTTTGTCTATTTTTTAATTCTTTTTTTTAACTCAAATGTAAATTTATTTATTTGTTGTTGATTATATTTTACACAATAGTTGTATAAACCAGCTATAAACATATTGTAAATCACATATAAACATTTACCTACTTTGGATATTTTGATAGATTTGTTATAAATCTATTGTCAATCACTTATAAACAAAATGAACTTTCATGTTTGATAAACTTGAGATAAACCTCTGCTAATAAAAAAAATTGCATACTGATATAATTTTTGTTTGATGTCAATATTAATTTAACTTTAGCATATTTAATGTTCATAAAAAAAATCTTCTTTTGTTTTATTGATGGTTTCATAAACCAAAAATAAATCTAAAATAAAAATTGAAATAAACACTTTGTTGCGAACTATTTTAAAAAAAAATAGTCGTCTTCAATTTCTAACAACTCGATTTTCTCTCTCTTTTATGACTAGTTTTAAGTTTAAACATATTCATGTTTAATTGTTTTTCATCCATAATATATCAAAACTCATAATTTTTTTATTTTAAATAATAAAATCAGCATTAAAAATCATATTATATATATATATATATTTAAAGTGAAAAATATATATAATAAATAACTTTCTCTCTCTAAAATAAATCTGCAAATCTACAATTGTGTGCTAACTAATCCATGAAGAAGTTTCAATCTATTTTGGTGATTTGATCCATTAAGAATCATGAATAAATTTGAATATATTTTTTCACATATTTGGTATGTTTGCAAATCCACGAAACTTTTTTGTTGATTTGATTCTTGAAAAAACTTTAATTAGATTGACAAGAAGGTGGAAGAAGAAGTTTAAATTTGTTTTGATATTTTTGAGCAATGAAAAAGCGTGAATTAGTTAGAGAACGATTTGGAGCATAAATTGAGAAATATTCATTGAGATTATGTTTTATTGAAAAGAAAGTTAGTTGAGGTATAACTGTCATTAGTTAATTCTAATTATGTATTCTTAAAAAAACGCCTTTTTAAAACCAGCTTCAAACCCAATAGGGACAGAACCAGAGCCAATTTGGTGGTCTTATTTGGGCCAACATGGCCCAACTAACAGTTTCCTTCTGATCTAGAAGGGCCAAGATATTAGATCGAACCGAGCCCACTTACATAAAATATTTGTTATCCGAAAATTAGTCATAACACAAGCCGTTTACTTCTCTGGCCTCTGTTCTCATTTCCCCTTCAATGGCCACAATCAACCTCTCCTCACTTCGTACCTCTCCTTCTCTTCGCTTACTTTCTTCATATTCTCCCCAAAATACCCCCAACCTCCCACTATATTCACACTCAAAGCTCTCCACCCCATTTCCTTCCATCTCCTTAAAACCCTACAACGCTATTAGGCCTCGCTCCCTAATCATCGCTGCAGCCGGCAAGACCTTGTCGGAGACGGAGCTAGTTGCAGTGCCCTTAACGGCGGAGGAGTTCTCTAAAAAGTTGCCATCAGAAGCGGGCGTTTACGCCGTTTATGATAAGAACGATGGTCTTCAATTCATCGGCATCTCACGGAACATAGGGGCAAGTGTTTTCTCTCACCTGAAGTCGGTGCCGGAGCTATGCAGCTCCGTTAAGGTACTATGTTTTTTTAATTTAGTAGTTTACGTAGTTCTTTAGTGGTTTCAGCAATGTGAAGATTCTGTTGTGTGCATGATTATGGCGATAATTACAGGATTTGGAACTAATAAGAAAAGTTTACTTGTTGCGGATTAAGTTGTTGGTGTTACTATGTTAATTTAGTCTATTTTCCTCTTTAACTCTGGATTTATGAGTTTTAAAACGTTGGATAAGAGTTAAATATAATTAGAATGTTAGGAAGTAGGAAGAATACAGATTATTCAGAATTACTTAGAAAGAAGAAAAATCGCTCCTAATGCCACAAGCCTTGACACATTTACATATTTTTGGTGCAGATTCATGGGGAATTCACTTGATTTGGGAATGAATTTCATTGAAAAAAAACTCGTTTCTGAATGAATTCTCATGTTTACTTCAAATGTCGAATCCAGTTTGAAGTTATAGCTAGACTAGGTTGTAATTTTACTTTGTAACTCATACCTCTTGTTAGTTTGAACTTCATTTGCAAATTCTATTAAGTTTGATAGAATCTGACTCAAGCATAGCCAATTCCATAGATTTAAAAATTAAAATTCCATATGAATTCATTGAGGTATCAAAGATAATTATGGATCTGTAAATGAATTTCGTTAGATTTTATGGAATTAATTTATAAACATAATGATTCAGTTCTTTCCACCCAAAATATAATAGCAATGTTTTGCACAGTATTTGAATATTTGAACTGATGAGCTAGAAACATAGTAGCAACCCAAATGGGGAAGATATATGTTGTTGATAGCATAAATCAATTATTACACCCATGTCTTCATCAGCTTAAGCAATCTCAAGTTTGTCAAAATTTATGAACACACAAATTCAAGTAACTTATAGTGGATTTTGAGGTTGGAGTATTGATAATTGCAATTGTATTTGTTTGATTCTTTTAATTAGCTTTTACAGTTGAATACTTAATACTTAAGGTTTTATTGTTTGTATCCTAAGTTGTTGTAATCAAACAGAAAAATGTCCTCTGAGGCAACAAAAAAATGTGAGTTGGTTGATGGCATCAGGGAGCTTTATATGTTAACCAATCAAAAGGGAATCTACTATTCTATGCTTTTCTTGCGGGTCATGATGTATGGAAATAGTACTCTCTTTCAAAGTTTGATGTATCAACTGTCATCTTATGATGTAAAACTTCATATGGCCAATCTCCGTCCATCTTCTCCATTTACTTAAATTAAATCAATGCCATATATTTTCTTGTAGACCAAACATTTTTTGAGCGAAAATTGGGTTGTAGGTTGGTGTGGTAGATGAACCTGATAGAGCAACACTTACCCAAGCTTGGAAATCATGGATGGAAGAATATATAAAAACCACTGGAAAGGTTCCACCAGGCAATGAATCAGGGAATGCCACATGGATCAGGCAGCCACCAAAGAAGAAGGCTGACTTGCGGCTGACACCTGGCCGTCATGTCCAGCTAACGGTTCCACTAAAAGATCTCATTGAGCATTTAGTTAAAGAGAACAAGGTGGTGGTCTTTATCAAGGGATCACGAAGTGCCCCATTGTGTGGATTTTCTCAAAGGGTAATTAGCATTCTTGAAAGTCAAGGAGTAGATTATGAGAGTATAGATGTGCTTGATGAAGAATATAATTATGGGCTGAGAGAAACCCTGAAGAAGTATAGCAACTGGCCTACATTTCCACAAATTTTTGTTAATGGTGAGTTGGTTGGAGGATGTGATATCTTGGCATCCATGCATGAGAAGGGTGAGCTTGCTGGTTTGTTGAAAAAATAGGTTCTTAAATTTTCAGCACACATTCTTTCTAGATGGAGATGTGTCAAGAAAATGGAGTTTGTTGTATTTTATCATACTTTTTGGGATCTTAGGCTTATAAATTGTTAAGATTTTTTTCATTCATATGGTTATATATGAGAGGTCATCTTATCTTTATCATACTTGAGGTCAAAGGGATCATTTTTTATAGCATTCAATCCAAATTAAGTTGTATTGTGACAAGTTAAAATTTTGCACAATAGCTAGGGTGTACGTGTATTTGAAGAAAATTTTTTTAATAGTACGGGGAATGGGAATTAACAATAGCAATGGTAAGATTCAAATTTTGATGTGCATTCTTAAATGGTCTCATTTTTATTATTAAATTAAAGCATTAGTTTGTTTCTTAAAAAGAAGCAATAATTGTTTATCAAAGCGTATGTGAAAATGAGAAATGAGACAATAAACTGTATGAGTTGTCGACAAACAACAATTAAACAAGTTGATTGATTTTCAATAAAAATTTATGAAAATTTTAACGAGCATGTCTCAAAAATATTGCATATTTTAAGTGATGGGATTAATAGCTTTTTTGACTATTAAGAAAGGAACATATATGTATCGATTATCAATGTCCAGTTTTGATCGTATATTGATGAAAACATTTAAAAATGATGCTTTGATGCGATGAATAATTCAAACTACCTTTATAAAGTATGTACATTCAATGAGGTTTATTTTAAGTGTTATCTAAGTAAATTAGATAATTATATTACTAAATAACAATATATCAAAAGATAAAGATGTATATTATTGTATAAGATACTAAGATACATAATAAATATCTAGGATATGATAAAGCCAACAAATTGTCTACTCTCAGTTGCATTATAGCCAATTGCCCATATATCTAATATAATAACCCTTTAGGTGGCAATCATGTTTCTATTAGAATAGGATTTTGGTAAAAGTATTTGGTAGATTATCCTCAATGGGTACTCACAGAATATAGGTCTTTAGATCTATCTTTTTAGATTTTATTCCTAAAATGTAGGTCACTTTGCTTAAGTCCTTCATGGAAAAGTTCTTGGATTACTAAATATTCACAGTTTGAAGAGAGCATATTGTTTCCTATAATAAAGATGTCATCAACATATAAGACTAGGAACACAACCTTACTCTCACTGACCTTCTCGTAGACATATGGTTCATTCATATTTTTATGAAGCCAAACTCTTTGTCTGTCTCATCAAAATAGATGTTCCAACTCCTAGACCTTACTTAAGTCCATAGATAGATCTTTATATTTATTTACATACCTTATGAGGATGTTCTTTCGATTCAAAATCGTTGTTCGTCATATGTACATCCATGACTAGTTTTCCATTAAGGAAAGCCATTTTGACATCTTCTTGCGAAATCTCATATTTATGATATTCAACTATGGTTATAAAAATCCTACTAGATTTTAGCAAGGCTACAGTTGAGAATATTTCATGAAAGTCAATAACTTGTCTTTGATGTTATTGTTTAATAACCGACCTAGCTTTATGTGTTTGAATCTTGCCATCGATGTCAGTGTTCCCTTTAAAAACCCATTTATGTCTAATGAGTTTTATTCATTCAAATGCATTTACCAAATTTCAAACTTAGTTAATGTACACATAATCCATTTCAAATTTCATGGCCTCAAGCCATTTAGAAAAATCAATATCACATGTTACTTCCTCATGACTGGTAAGTCCGTCCTTGATGTATTCTACGTCATTCTTAGCTACCATGAGAAATCCATATCTCTTGATGCATAACATAGTTTACCAAAATAATGGAGTTACATTGTTTAATTTTCTTATTACTCATTTGATTCTATTACAAGTGGCTCCTACTTGTTTTAGATTTTAGTTTGCAGTTCTAGAAACTCGTTAAGATCTATCTTAGTCGCACTATGTTTTCCAAAAAGAAACTCTTTCTTAGAAAATACAACATTTCTTAAGACAAAAACTTTTTGCTCAAGGAGATGGTAAAATAGTATCCTTTAGTTTACATAGGATAGGCTAGAAACTTATCAAGCTTCTTAAATAATAGATGCTTCACATAAGCATCACATTCCTAAATCTTTAAGTGTGACAATTTAGACTTCTTACTTATCTATATCTCATATGGACTCTTGTCCACAAATTTGAAAGGAACATTATTAAGGACGTAAATTGCATAATCAAGTGTGTGACCCTAAAAAGAAGTAGAAAGAGTAGCATGACTCATCACAGACTACAACATATCCCATAATGTGTGATTCCTTCTTCCCTACACAACATTATATTGCGGTATCCTATGAGGTATCCAATACGAGAAAATCTCATTTTCATTGAGTTCAACTTGAAAATCTTGACTTAAGTAATTACCACCTTGATCATATTAAAGTATATTAACTTTCTTTCCAGTTTGATTTTCAACCTCTTGATTAATCTCTTTGAACTTTTTAAATGACTTCAGACTTAAATTTCATTAAATACACATAACTATACTTTAAATGATCATTCATTAATATAATGAAATCAGAGTATCCTCCCTTAGCATGAATTGACATAGGTCCACATACTCTAGTAGGTATTAGGCATAATAAATTTTTAGTAGACTCATTCTTCCCTAAGAATCACAATTTAGTCATCTTACCCAATAGACACGATTCACAGTTTCCAGATAATTCATAATCAATGGATTGATATATTCTAACTTAAGTATCCTTATGATTACAGTTTTATTGATGTGACCTAATCTACAATGCCATAGGTAGGATGAATTATCATCTCTTTTTACTTTCTTATTGTTTATGTTGAGAATATAGGTAGATAGGTTAAACATATACAAACCATTTGCGAGTCTTCTAAACCCATAATAAATGTTTTTGTTAAAGAAGAAATCAGGACTGCATATGACCTAACCCAACTCAAATGATCTGGCCTAACGTAATGGGTTTTAAGACATAATTGGTTGGATTGGATTATTACTGTAAATATGTGGGTGTGTGTATGTGTGCGCATGTATGTATATATATGTGTTGGGTGTGTGTATGTGTGCGCATGTATGTATATATATGTGTATATATGTGTGTATGTATGTGTGTGTGTGTGTGTGTGTGCGCTTCACCAAACAAATGTTGAAATACATTTAAGAGTTTTATTTAATGATTTATAAAACTGTAAATCTTTGCGTGAATTTCAATTTTACTTAAAAAGTTTTAATGATGTTGGTTATACTAAAAAAGTTAATAAATTAATTTTAATTGTATTCAATAATCAAAATTAAATTAAAAAAATATATTTTTACTTAATATAACAGTCAAATAGTGAGGTTGGTGGGTTATGAGAAGATAATAACGAAAATGTTCAATCTATTTTTTTAATATGATTGTTATGTCAGTTAAAACTATAATTTTTTAATTTAATTTTAATTAATGGATATTATTGAAATCAATTTATTAACTTTTAGATATAATTGATGTAAATAAAATCATTAGATATCACACAAATTTTTGAGTTTTATAAATTATTAAACCTATCTAATACTAGCTAATTTATTCATATGATGTTGTGAGTAATTTTTATAATTAATGTATTTACCTAATAATTATTATAATAATAAGCATATGTGTCATGATTTATTGTGTCACTCTATATATACATCTCGTATACATAAAAGGAGGAATAGAACTTATCAATTAACACATATATGTTTTTTTAAATCTACTTCACTTAATTGCTCCATACATATATCAATTATTTATAGCTAATAAAAATATACATGATTTATACCTTGGTTCAATAATCATTGAAAATTGATATCCCATATAACTAAATACTATTTATATTTTATAAATAAATCATTAACACTTTATTTACAACATACATCCATGTATAAATACATACATATATAGATACATACACACACACAAACACACACACACACATACACATATATATCTACACACACACACACACACACACACACATATATATAGCCACAAGTATGATTAACGCTAAAACAATGGACTCTCCTAGTCCTTCAACAAGCACCTGTCCTCTTAGTGATTATAACATAAAATAACAAAATTAGAATGGAGGATTGGAAAATAGGAGAAAGAAATAATGTAAGAACTTTTGGCAAGTGATGTATTTAGAAAGACTTTATATTTTACAACAGAGAAATTTCTTACAAAAGTGTTTTGTCTCTTAAGATAGAATGAAATCCCTTTGTATAGAGGGATCATACATACTTACACTATTACAATCCCATCGCACACTTATTTCACACGCTTACAAGATAAGAAAAACATAGTGCGAGACAGTTAGCTACTTTATTATTGGCTCATGTGAACGAGACAGATTTAGATATTGATATTATGAATCTTCACTATATATGGAGTTTGGCTCATGTTCCTGAAATAACCATACAACTCATAGAGATCTTGAGAGTCAGGGTCTATATATAATCTTTCTTTGCCAAATCACTTTGTAGACATAGTGGAGAGGCTGACTCAATCTACTGGATTTTGTCTGCCATTAAGTCTGTCTGGTATCTAGATGGAAGATATCCCATGGGCATCTTCTAAGAGAGGAGGCTAAATCTCTTTTGGAATTATCTTATTTTATTAACACATGTACCTTTGGAATTTTCTGAACTGTGTCTGGTGAATGACGACTTCATGGGTGCAAAGGGAAGATTGGTTTTCCCCATAAACATGATAAACCACCATGGGTCTTGTTTTTGAAGGTTTCATAAAACATGGTCGATGGAAAGTAAGGCTTATTCTCTTATTGAGAGTTGTCTCAGGCTCACTTGATTTAAACCTTGAATTGCAAAAATTGCTCCATCTTTCCAAGGATTGAAACCATTATAGAAAGGTTACCAGATGAGAATTAATTATGCTTCCTTTTTTTATTTTTGTTAAATAGAACCAGAAATGGTAAGGCCTAATTTCAATTGTGATAGTATATAAAGATGACAAAAATACCACAAAAAGGATAAATATTCTTCTGGCCATATCTAAGCTCTAGTATTTCCATTTGTAAGGTCTAAGAAGGAATAAACCTTAAGAAAAGAATAATCAAGATGAAAACCTAAAATATCCAATAATGTTGGCCCATAGGTTTGGATTAAAAGGGACTGATAAATTAGAATTTGTTTCTTAGCTAACTCAATTTGTTAAGTATAGATGATGAGAAACTTTACTTCAGGTGGTTCTCCTGAAACCAAATAGGCCCTGGTTTAAATGGATGAGGAAGCTATGTCTGCCATGAACAAGAGAGGAATGACCTTGGTTTCACAGATAAGGGATATAAATCGAGGTCTTGATAGGAAGTTTGAGATCAAGTTCTTATCTTTTTTTATATGTTTGACTTCAAAATCATATATGCCAAACCATTCTTTCTAATGAAGTAACTGAGGATGCGGTGGACTTTTTCCTTTGAATTCAAGCATTTTTTGAAAAGACGAGTAGTCCATTAGAACAGTAAAATGATGCTCTATGAGGTGGAATTCAAACTTCTTTATTCCATTCTTTGCAGTTGGGATTTCATTGAAGGTAGAATAGTAGTGGAGTTCTTAATTCTTCAATTGTCCACTTGCATAGGCACGATTCATCTTATCTTATCTTTTTCCTCCAAAAGAATTGCTTTCCAATAATGATCATTTACGTCCATCTGAAGAATTCTTTTCCCTGTGGAGGGAATCTAGAGAGGTGACAAATTATGTAGCTCTTCTTTCAAGACTTTTATAGTTGTAGTCTATTCTTTTTTCCATAGTAGAGGATTCTTTCTCAATATTTGTCAGAGAGGACTTGCTTGCTTTGTAAAGTGGGAGACAAAATCTCTTAAATAATTTACAATTCTAAGGAACTGCTAGATATGTTTTTAAGAGATATTATTATTTAGAAACTTTAATAATTATGCTTTAATATATGGGCTAGGTTGATACTAACCGTTATGAAAGACCATTTTGAGAAACTCAATCTTATCTTTGGTAATATGTATCTTTGTGGCTGAAAGTATGACATCATATTATTTTGTAAGATCAATAAACTGGGCTAGAAGCTTTTCATGGACCTATTGATTTGGAGAAAACAATAAGATATCATCAATTTAGATCAATGCACTATGGAAAATGAACTCATTAATATGGATCATTGCTTTCTGGAATAGTGATGGGGCAACTTTTAATCCAAATGACATTACTATCCATTGATAGTGTTTGTTGGGAACACATAAAGTCATGTTATGCCCTTCCTCGGGTATAATGTTAAGCTACCAAAAACCTGCCTTAAGATCAAATTTTGAAAAATATTTTGAGTTAGATAAGTGAGTAAATAAAAAGAAATCTTTAAAAGGGAAAATTTGTCATCTTTTAGCAAATGGTTTAAAGGTTGTTAATTAATGACAAGTCTTTTCTTTTCTCTCATTTGCTCTGATCTTTTGTTGACATAAAAAGCTTGACAGACCCAATCTGACTTTGTAGGTTAAATGAGGTTTTAGGCTAAGAGTTGAGAACATTCTTAGTAGACTAGAGCTAGATTGTCTGGGCTCATTCCAAGGCATATAGATTTGGTAGAATTAATGTTTTAATTTGTTTAAAAGGTATGGATATAAAAAAAATTAGGATTGGTCCAAAGTAGTTTGGGGTTTTTTTCTTAGAATTTGGTGTGGCTGTTGGCACAACAGTGGATTTAGAGATTTGTTTGGATAGTAACAAGGGCTGAGGCTATTTTGGCTGGAAGAGATTGGGCTAGAAATAAGGATTTTGTGGCTGTGTATGGTTGGAAATAGTTTTTGAATTTGAGGCCTATTGAAAAAACCCTAAGTTTAGAGATTCTCTAATAAAGATCAAATCTAATAATCAAATCCTTTTCTAGCAAGGATGAACTAAGAAGTTTAGCATGAATCTTACAGTTAGGAAAGAACAAAATGGTAATTGGGGTAGCTGTAATGAGGCTAGTATAAAAGATTGCTCCATTAGCAGCTTGAAAATATTGCTTGTGATACTTCTACTATCTGGATAGAAGAACTTTAGAATTAAGAATAGAGCAGTGTGCTCTAGTGTCTATGAAGGCAACTGTCTTGATTGGCTTAAAATCTTTTTTTGGAAATCGATGAACATAAGCCAATGGAATAAGATGATCTAATCCCATTTTCATCTGACCTCTAATGGAATTGTCCAAAGGAATTGATGTTTGCTTTAGCAAATTAGAAATTTTTGATAGAGAGGTCATGCTACTAATTGAATGAAAATGAATATCTTTTTCTCCTTTGTATTCATCTTCATCATCATAAGAGAAGTCTTGTATAACAAAGATAGTTTCTAGAGAGGGCTTATCATCAATAAAGAAAACAAATTCGATGTTAACATCATCAAGATCAATTGCTGAAGATTTTTGAATCTGTTGAATCATCTTTGCTACTTGCCCTGGCTTATTTGGACAATTCTTTGCATAATAAACTTTTTTCCCACAAAGATAACATTTGTCCGACTTTTTTGTTCCCCTGTATTTCTTCTTTTTGAAAAACTTTCATTTCTTCTTTTTATAAAATTTTATATCTTTTTCTCCCTTCATCTTAAAGTAATACTTCTTTTTCTTTGAAGGACCATAATAATTTTTCTGGTCTTCACTGTATTTAATCAGCAAGTTTTATTTTTTGTAAGCTTTTTTTTAATGAAAGATCTTTGTAGAGCATTTGATTAATTACCCTTCTTTGTCATAGATTCTTTCTAAAGCTTGAAGCATAATCTAATAAGTTTCTCCCAAAGAGAAATTATTCAGATTTTTTTCCTTTTTGTTGAATGATACCATGAATTGTTGTTGTTTATGGTTCTGGAAGAGATACAAAGGTTTCTTTGAGATAAGGACCATTGTTGTTGTCCTTTTTTCTTGATCTAAGTTAAGCTGCCTAAACTAATTTCAGCGTACTATACTCATTATGGTTCATACTAGTCTTATAATTTTCCTATTAGTCTGGTAATGAATTTTTCTAAAACTTTCGAAGTCATGTTTGGCCTTTTCATCTGAGTGTCAATCTACACTCTAAACTTTTGGAGCTTTTCTCTGTAGAGGGTAAGAGACACATCATCAATATTAAACTAGGGTCCTTATGTTGAGGAGGGTAAAACTATTTGGCAACGAAGAATCTATTTCCATCTCTATTGGAGGATCATCAATGTAGGAGGAATTATTGGTTAACTATTTTGTCGATTGCTCTATCGGTTGAGGTTGAGGACCTGTAGATGTAGGAGGAGGATTTGCCATAGTTACACTAGGAATTTCTTTTTCACTTTCATGCTAATAAAACATAAGGAGTCTGAATTGGAGGATTCTAAGAGATGTTGTGTTCTCCTAACTAAAGAGCAAGAAGATATTTGGGATGTTACTTGGTCAAGAAGTTAGGTAATGGGTTCATCATCATGTTGTTTAGAGGTTTTAGATAGTGTCCAATGGATTCACAAGAAATGGACATTTGGATGGATGATGATTTTTTAGAGGGCTTAGGTTCAAGTTCCATAAAAAACTTTCCAGATCTAAGTTTCTTATTGAATAGATCTGTAGAAAGTCCCATGTATTCAAGGTCTGTTATGGTAGGAGTATAAAGGATAAAGGGTGTAAGTGAGGCTCTTTGAGGAATATAAGTTGGAGAGGTTATGTTAAAAGCGTCAAAGGGAATGGCTGGAAAAGGTTTAGTTGATTTTCTTTTTACATATTTCTCTATGTGAGAAAGTTGTTCTTTTAGTTTTTGGCTCTTAATTATCTTTTAGTTGAAATTAGAGGTGTAATTTCTTTGTTCAATTATCCTTATGAATTCATTATGTTTCTCTTAAATCTGTTATTGTAATCGCATCATCAAAGCATATACCTCCTTTTGATATCCAAATAAAGCCAAAGTAATATGTTGCAACTGGTTTGAAACCTGTTCAACCTTGGATTCTATTTTTTTTAGAATCCTATTTTGTGCCTGGGCATTCTCCATTTATAAGTTTAAAATTGCTTTGGCTTGAGTTATTTGGAGGTGTTGTCCTTTTAGATCAACTCCTAAAGGATTCTTTACAAAACCCATGGTCCTGACTTTTGTTGTAGGGTTGATTTGTTCTACCAATGGTAGGAACTCTTTTTTATAAGTGGTTGAGAAAGGACTTTGCTTTATACAAATTTAGGGCAAAGGCTTTATTAGTGTAGGTTTTTCTTTCTTGATCTATTTGAGGGCTTGTTTATTATAAGGCAAAGGTTTTTTTGGTTTTGATGGATGTGGAGGTTTTGGTGGATATGGCATCAGAGGAGGAGATGTGGTGTTATAAGGACATGCACCATACTGGACTAAGTAATCATACTTTCTAGAGGGTTCTACTAGAGTTGCAACTGAAAGATCTTCATCTTCAAATCTCTTTTTAAAACTTTTTTCAGAATAACCACCATCTTTCTTCTTTTTTTTTTCTTTACTTCTTCATCATTTGTTGTATAGTCAAAGACACAATTATCATAATAACAGGTGTCAAAGAAATAATGTTCATCCCTTTTAAAAGCACAAACAGGTTGTCCTCCTGCTTTGAAGTAGACAATGGAACATTTGATTCTGGCTAATAAGGGGTCATCATGAATTAAGTAAAAAAGGCTGAAAGTGTGGAAGAAGAAAGAGAAGAGGATTCGACAAATATCGTTTCCACTGTACTATCAGGCTTCCTTTCAACAATGGGTTTTGTGGATTGGATTGGTTGGGTATTTTCATGAAATTTTTCATAGTTGGTTACCTATTTTTCAAGTAAGAGCACGAGAAGTTCTTTCTTAGAAATTTGTTTGGGTACATGGATACAGGTCGGAGTGTTTGAGTATATGATATGATGAATAGGGCATCATCAAAATAAGGTAAGGACAAATCTATAGTATGGTTTTAAATTCTATAGATTATTTAGTAGTAAAGGGTTGTAATAGTAGCTGAAGATACTTAGGGTGCTTTAGTTATTTGTAACTGGACTGCTAAGGCTGATAGGACATAGGGATCTATAAGAGCCAAGTTAAAGTTTGGGTAAAAGGCGAACATGAGTGAGCCTATATTTAGAGATGTTTATATCACCCCAATCACTGCATGTTGATAACCCATGTATCTAGTATCCAATAATGCAAATTTGGTAAACACTGGTATAACTCCAAGTGGATGTGAATGTACTTTTGAGTAAGCCATTGATGTAAAAATTTTGGAGGAATCTCTTATTCTTCACCAGAGGCAGGATAATACATTGATTAATGGCTGAAGACTGCACATACTCTTTGATAGGCTTTGCAGGTTGTCGGATGAGGGGTTTGAATAGAACAAGTTCATGAACCTTTTTACTTTGAGAAACCATCATCTAGGTTAAGGAAAAGTACATTTATATCTTGGATTTTTTGGGTTTCTAAAACATAACTAAGTTTATATAGGTAGTCTATTTTAGAAGAAAAAATTCTTTTATAGGTTGTAAGTGGAGGAAGAGTAACTGTGAGAGAAATGGAAGGGGTAGTTTGAGAAGAGGAAGGTTGATTATTAACTGGTTCCATGATTAGAGTTTTGCCTCTAGTCTATGAAAGTTCGCAAAAATAATTATAATTTTTTTGTTTTGTTTTATTAATCACTCTTAAGGCTTTTGTTCAATAGACTCCTTTATAGTTAAGAAGGGATTTTTCATCATTTTAGCCCTCTTGCTCATGGTGGTTTTTCCCCCTTAATTATTTTAATAAAATAAAGATGTTTATAAAAAATATGAATATTTAAGTTTAGACTTCATACATACATATTTGTTTCATACATACATATTTGTATTTATATATGTGTTTGTATTGCCCCCACTAATATGATTTTTTGGAATCACAGATAATACTAGTGTATCATAGCCTTTTCAAGCCAATTAATTTACTTAACAATTCCAATACCATTTTACTTTCTAGCTTTCAAGGTTCATTTGCCATCACAAAACCTCATTGCAAGCTTCCTTTACCACGTCTATGAACAATCATCGTAATCAACTTAGTACCACAAAGTATGTTAGAGGAAAGGTAAATACAACTGCCAAAAACTATTGATGCTAAAAATGGTGCTAAAAAGAAAATTTTGACAGTTTGGTTTCTTTGACATCAATAGTGAAACTATATTCCTAATTAGAGCCCAAGTAAGAATGACATATAAAATACAGAGTATACAATTGCCTTTCAACTTTTGAGAGTGGAAACTCCAGTTTCCTTTTTCTTTTTGAAGTAATCATCGACAAATGGGCAAGATCTATATTGGCAATGAACTTAGAATCATTAGGAACCTAATAACCACCAAAGATATCACAAAAACTAAGCCTTGGGATGACATCATATTCTTCTTTTCTTGAATTATTGTGACTTTCTCTAATTAAGGAAGGGAAATAAATGAGAAAGAGAAGTTTTGAATCTAATGGTTGTTATGTTTTAAGTTCAATTTGGTTATAAACATTGATAAATGATTTTTGTGTAAGGATGCAGTTAGTGGATGATAGTGAAAGATGGCTCAATGATGATTATGAAGTAGAGATTATCATGGATCAGAAACACACTAGAAACTTCATTTGAGAAAAAAAAAAAAGAATAAAAAGAAATAGTGTTTAGCTAATAATAAGGGTAATAGAAATTATGAAAAAAATTGGAGAAAAAAAAATGAATAGAAGAGAATGGATAGTATGGTCACACATGGTCTCTAGGTTTTATATTTATTAATCTTGTGGTTGGAATGAAGAAAAATAAGAGAAAAAGTACAATAAAGAAGAAAAATAAGAGAGAAAAATAACTTTTTCTGTTTGGAAAGATAAAAAATATAAGAGGAAAAATAATCTTTATTTTACCTCTTTTATTTTATCTCTAAAATGGAGAGAAAATGTGAGAGATTGAATGTATTTTTGTAAATTTACAATTTTGCTCGTGATCCATTCTTTAAAACACCGTTCATCTCATACAATCATAAATAAAAAATATCATTCAGAGACCAGCAACAAAACAAATCCCTTATCAATTTCTTCATCTTTCAACATTTTGTACATTTTTTCCTTATCTTTTTCAAGATCCATTTGCAAGACAACAAAATGGTGGATGGATCTATTTGAAGCCAGATCTACAAAGTTAAATAGTTAATTTTTTGTAAAATTTTTTTAGTAAGTAGATATTGTTTGTTTTCTTAAATAAAGGGCACAATAGAAAATATATGAAATAACAATTTTCTTTCATCCATATTTTACTTTCCAAATGAGGAAAAATAACTTTTTTTTTTCCTTCCTCTCTTTTTTTTATCTAAATGTGAGGTGGAAAACAAAAAATAAAATAAAATTTATTTTCTCTCTTTAAAATTTATTTTCTCTCTTTATTTTCTTTTCTCTCTAAAAATAGGGTAACGATAATTAAGAAATTTAAAAATATTTTAAGATTTTAAGTAATATTTTTCAGTTTTTTTATTAGAATATTACATTAAAATTAGATGAAACACTTCATAATTAATAGAATATTTTAGTACAATATATAAAAATGAAGATTAAATAATATAATATGAAAAAATTTGTGGAGGTAATCATATTTAACCTTTTATTATATCCCAATTTAGTTTATTTAATTTTAATTTTATCTTTCTCAAAAGAATTTAAATTAAAAATTAAAATTAGATTAATAAATTTATAATAATTACTAACATGAGAAGTCATATATTTAAGGAATAATTTTTAGTATTTTAGATAACACTTTATTGTCCAAAATCTATTTTATAAAAAAATAATTTTAATTTTTTTGAAAATTAATTTATTTAATTTTAATCCTGAGTAAAATTAAAATTAAATAAACTAAATTAAGATATAATAACCGATTTTTAAAGCTTTCAAGATAATTACAAAAAGTAAAAATAAAAAATAAAAAAATTAAAGACATTAGATCTTTTTATTGATTTATTGTTGCCTAACCCTTTTCCGGACATAAATAACTGTCTGTGAGCTGCAAATATAATAACGATAATTAAAAAAGATACTCATTATTGGCCAGATCCCCAAATTCCAAACTTCCAAAGAAAACGATTAGGGGCATGACCGTCATTTCATACAAAACATCCGCATTCACAGTCTCAGATAAGAACAAACTCACGGAAAAGCTGTTTTGTGACGACTTCTGACCCATCTCCATTTCTTTGATTCCATTACACCAAGCAATCGTTGTTTCCTTTCTACGGTTATGGAAAGCAGCTCACCTTCTCCATCTTCTCCTCCGGTTAGATTCAAGCTATACGACCGGTTGGAGTTGCTGGAGTTCCCAGACAAGTACGTGATCAAATCCGTTGACTCTCCTAACCGAGGCTTCTCGGTTGGTCGCCGGGACGGCAACATCGAGACAACAATCAATGGTGAGATCATGGGAATCCCTGTTATAATTGCCAAAGCTGCTGGTTTAGCGTTAAAATGAAAAGTGTAGGATTTAGTTAAACGATCGATTTGTCCATAAGACAGAACAGAAGTTTTCGCTTCTCCTTCGCATATCATGCATAGAAGTCCAAAATAGGACTTCTTGTCTTTTTTTGTTTGGCCTTTTATATGTGGCATAGGAAGCTTATTTGGTTTTATTAATGGTTCTAGATGAGTATATTTCTGCAAATCCGTCCAAAACCTCGACAATCTATGGGGTAGCTGGCATAATTAGACTGATTGCAGGTATTTTTATTTTTTAATCATAATGTTGTTGTGGTTTTTATTTTTTTTTTGATTGTGGATAAGTGGTTGCGGGAATTGAAAAGTTATGTTGATGCAGGTACTTACATCCTTGTTATAACTTCTTGTAAGGAAGTGGGAACTTTTATTGGGTTTCCTGTTTATAAGATAATGTCTATGAAGTTCCTGTCTTGCAATGAGGCATTGAGATTTTCAACTTCTCAAGAAGTAAGCTTTTGCTACGACTATGATTTCGTCTATGAAAATGTCCATATTAGCATTGTTTGAGATTTTGGGTTTTAATGTTTGCCTAAGAAGACATGGTTTGTATCGTTATTATTGTTATTTTAGAAAAGAGATGAGGCTTACTTCATGAATTTGTTGAGGACAGTGGAATCAACTCCTGGCTTGTACTATTCTTATGAAACCGATATATCATTGAAGTATTCTCTTACCTCCTCTTTTTTGTTTTTTTTCCCCTTTTTTAAAAAAAAATTTATGTATGCTCTTTAATTTACCATCATTGGGATTTTTGGTGCTTTTATCGGATTTGGATCTGTTTCATGTCCAATCTTATGTTTATGAAGTTGCATTTCATTATGTGTTCCAGTTTACAGAGAAGATGTAAATTAACAGAACAGTGGATATCTAAACCAATCTGGAAGCAGGTTAGTTTCCATATCAGTTATGTTGGTAAATTGATTACAAGAAGATAATATCTCATGCATTTGACAATTAGCAAATTTGATTTTTTAAATTTTATTTGTTTGAATTTTGTGCTTACATAGGAAAATTTTACTCCTCTAGCAATGGGTGTAGTTTTTTCAACACATTGACTTGCTTAATTCTGTTAGTTTTGGAACATTGAAAGTAGCTTATACTAATTCAATATTGAAGGTTCCATTTTTTTTTTTGAACCGGTGATTATTGCAGACAATAATTCTATATTAGATACAGTTATTTTTATTGCACACTTGCAGAAGATGCCCTTTTGTTCAATGGAAAATATAGGAAACTCTTGTATGTCCTTGAGAAAGATCCAGTGGGTTCAATTTTACATCTATCTTTTCATATAAACACATTGCTTGAGCTAAATTCTTTTCCAGGCCCCTTCTCTTTTGGATGAATGGGGTAGTTTAGAAGGCGCGGTGAAATTTTGAGTTGCTTTAATTCGCTCAGCTAGTGCTAGAACAATTTCAGATAGTATCAATTATGCTTGCTACTGGCTTGTTCTCTTAGTAGGGAATTTTTTCGATGGGGAAACATGAGAAGCATTGATCATTTCATTTTTTTGTTATTTATTTTCTTTGACATCATCTGCAGTTCCTCAAGCTTGTTGTGAATATTGACCTTCCACTTTTCTACATTTCAGGCTGATCCTAGATTTGTTTGGAACAAAAATCTTTTAATGGAGCTCATTGAGTGCAAGGTTAGATTTTCTTTTTCTTGGCAAACATTTTGTAAGTACTTTTCCTGTTTGCACAGAAGAAAAAGAGATGGTCTTCCCAAAATAAACAAAGTTACCCTGGTCTATTCTTTAATAGGATCTCAAAACATTTTATTTTTTTTCTAATACACTCATTTTTTATGTTGCAGCTTGATGAGTTCATCATTCCCCTGTTGCAAGGAAATATCCTGAAATATCTTATGCCAATTATTCATCTTGCTCTTTCTCTCTTTCTGTTGGGATAATTTATTGGGTTAATTACTATGAACTCTCTAACATTTGTCATATCTAACTAAGTTGTCCTTTACTTTTCAATGTTATACTAAGTCATCCCTCATGTTTGCTCCCGTTACACTAAAAAGTCATTCCAGTGTTAAAAAGGTTAGTATAGTATAAAAAATGAGGGACTATTTAGTTAACTATGACAAATTTCGAACAATTAAGAGCAGTTGACCCAATAAAATACTAAACTTACTTTAATCAGACTCTTTTTTACTAATGGAAAAATGACATTTTTAATGCCGAAATAGCTTTTTAGTATAATAGAGTAAATATGATAAATGACTTAATATAATATTAAACAAGCGAGCGACGATTTAGTTAAATATAACAAACGTCAGGGGGTTCAGAGTAATTAACCTTAATTTATTTATTTATATTCATGGTTGTCTCTTCTGTGTTCATTTAACCAAGATTCACGCTTTGGAGCTGCACAGCTAAAGCTGAAAGACACAACTGCAACTATTACATTAATTTCAAGAAGGTGTACTCGTCGTCTAGGTACAGTTTTATAAGGTTAAATGATGCTGAGTTATTCGTCTATCTATATGTGATCAGTTTAATGTGTTTTAAATATGTAATATGATGGTCTAGGAACGAGAATGTGGAGAAGAGGTGCTAACCTTGAAGGTGACACTGCTAATTTTATTGAAACTGAGCAAATGCTGGAGCTTGGTGGTTTCAAGTCCTCATTATTACAGGTACATTTTCTGTGTTTGATAGGGTTCAGAAATCAGCTGCATGCTTCAATATCATTGTATCATGAGGATCTAAATTTGTTCAGTTCTCTTATCCCAAAATTATGACATCAATAGACTTGCATACATGATAATTCGTGTGTTTGAGGTAGGGACTGCATAACAAGTCACGAGCTTGTTGATTTACCAGTCTGCAAAATGCCTTCTTCTAAATTGAAGATTTGCTTATCCAAAAAATGAAGATGCACAAATATTTTTCTTCTGACATGCTAGCTGTTTATCTCATTTTCAATTAAATCAAACTAGTCCATTGCTGAAGCTTCAGAACTTAATGGTAGAAATGCTGCTTTTTTGGCTGATTAATGACCATCTATCCCTCTTTTTGTCTATGCAATAGAATATGGACTCAGGTTTAATTATGAGTACTTGCACATCTATCTCATCAGATCAATTGCTTACTAGAATATCATGACTCATCCTGTCATCCTTTTTTCCAGAGTTACATTTCATCCTATGAATTAGTGTGAAACACACATTTTGTTCAATACATCATGTTTTTTCTTTTTCAGATTCGAGGTTCCATTCCTCTTCTTTGGGAACAGATTGTTGATTTAAGCTATAAACCACGTCTTAGAATTATTAATCATGATCAAACAGTACGTGTCTACCTCAAAGCATAATGAGCTATTTTTTCTTAGAACTGTTACGAGATTTGTCCTATTTATGCTTGCGATGTGGTCATTCTCCTTTCAGTCAAAAGTTGTGGAGCGTCATTTTCTTGATCTTCATCAACGATATGGAGACATTTTGGCAGTTGACTTAACGGATAAAGTGAGGACTTTTTCTCTGATCTCTTTCACTCCAATGCACAAATTTTGGGAGGCTTGTCCAAAGTGCAGCCTGAGAGGGTAGATATGTAGCCAGTTGCACAGGATCATAAACTGTTTCTTTTGAGAGCTTGATAGGATAATTCTAATATACTCTATTAAATCCAGGTCCAACGAATATGCAAGGCTCACATTATTTGGTATTTTCAAATTAAAGATTTCATATTCGATTTGTTTTACTGTTGCAGCATGGTGATGAAGGGCAATTAAGCTCAGCATATGCTGCACAAATGCAGAAGCTTCCAAATGTGAGGTGACATTTTACACAACTGTGTATGTGAATAATTCGATCTGCAGAAAACCATCTATAATTTACTGTAATTTATGACATTACCTGCAGAGAAATATGCCATTACCTTCATTTTGTCGTTGTGTTCATCAATGGTTATCTAGTCTTATAATAATAGTTTATTTGCTGCTTGCAAGGCATTAATATTTTTCATTACTCACTTTCAGCTATACATAGTTTGATTGATCATCAATCCATTTGTTCCATTAGTCGAAGCAGTTTACTCATTGGCCCTTTTGTGTTAGTTTTATTGCCAATATGTTACAGTCTTGATTACTGTTAAGTTAAAGGTTTTGAGGAAAAAATAGTGATTTTTTCACAAACAAATTGACCATGAATTTTTGCATGTAATTTTATTTCATCTTGTGCTAGGTCTTGCATGTGTGTGTGTTTGGGGGGGGGGGGGTTGTTTATGCATTTGTAAATGCTTTTGTAAAACTAGAGGATGCCTTGATACGTGGGGCTTGATGGCAATGTACCTGCAATATCTTAATTGTGTACGTGGACTTCATTGTTGAACTAAGTCAGAGAAAGTAGCGGCAAGTTACCAAAATAATTTTATAAATTCTTTTTCTTCTACTTAATTGCGTAGTCCTCATATTCCTTTAAGGGTCTTATGCTCTAGTGAAGGAAAATTTTATCTCTGTTCCTACCACAATGTTGAAAAATTTTTACCATCTAAACTGCCTAGCACCTTTAAGGTTTGCATGTTGTTTAAAGGGAACAAAAATGTGTAATTCTCGAAAAGTTTAGGACTCACTTTGTGCAGAGAGTGCTCCTTGGCTATTGCGGGGTTCTGGGAGGTGAGAATATCTATGCACAACGTTCCCTCATGAAAGGAGCAACTAATTATTGCATTAAGGGTCATCCTCCTTGAAAAAGTGTTCGAGGATGCAACAAAAATGTGATTTATATGTTAAGTAAAATACTAGAAGATAATACAGTACCTCTATGCTGAAGTTTTTCTTCTTCTGTTCTTTTATGTAGAAGGTTAGCATATGGAAGTGCTTATGATGTCTGACTAGATTCTTTGTTTATAAAGCTGGGCATACTCATTCTGACTAGCTTTTCTCTCCTCAAATGGTGTATCAATTTATGGATTGCAGTTTTGCTGTTTGCTAAAGTAGCATTCCTTTTCTAAAGAATTTGTGTTTATATAAAAAAGATAATGTCTTCTTCTGGTGTTCATTGCAGATATGTGTCATTTGACTTTCATCATATATGTGGCAACTCAAATTTTGATAACCTACAGGTTCTATATGATCAGATCTCGGAGGAATTTAAAAACCAAGGGTAATAAAAGCAAATGAATACTACACTTTTTTTGTAATTAATGAATATGCAATGATCCAGCGTGCTAGCTATCCATAATGCTGTGTTTTAATCATTATACTCTTCCAGCTGAGCAGATACTTCCTCATAGATAGACAAGGAAACATACTGGAGGAGCAGAAAGGAATTATTAGATCAAACTGCATTGACTGCCTTGATCGAACAAATGTTACACAGGTTGGCGTAGAAGTTCTTAGATTCACTGTTTATCTTTGATTCTAGTGATACTCTAAAAACTTTTGTTGCCTGATATGTGCTACTTTTACATGATATTTGCTGTACTGTTTATTTAACCAAGCTACTTTCACCTTAGAGTTATCTGGCTCAAAAGTCCTTAACTGTGCAATTGCAAAGAATGGGAATACTTGATTCAAATGAGTGCATTTCCATGTTCAGTGAGGATTACGAGAAGTTCAGAGCATGTATGTTACTTCTGTCTTCTTGCTTCAATATTCGATGGCGATTTACTTTGTCTACATTTTTTTTTTTTTCTGCAACCATACCCAGTATGGGCTGAGCAAGGTGATGAGATAAGCCTTGAATATGCTGGAACTCATGCCCTGAAAGGTGACCTGGTTAGGTAAGCTGAAACTGAGACTTATGTATTTTCAAGTATCTTTGTCAATGCATATCCCATTTATATTGTGTCCTGGACATGCTATTAATACTGCAGACATGGAAGACAGACTCTTGGCGGAATAATTAAGGATAGCTTGAGTGCTCTTTCAAGATATTATTTGAATAATTTTCAAGATGGAGTTCGGCAGGCAAGTACCCATTTGCATTATTATTTTTAATACTGTTATTCAGTTGATGAGAGCCAGGGCTCTTCCTACATCCTTAAAACTGCTTAAAATTTTCACATTTCAGGATGCATTGGATCTTATAAGTGGCCGCTACACCATCAACAGAAATGGTCCTTCGCCATTCCAGCTTAATGGATTTGAATCATTCTCTGTATGCAGTATCTTTTTCTTGATATTTAAGTTAATTTGTTGTGACAATCATTTTATTTTTGAAATTGTTGTAAGTAGCATGCACAGACTAACATGCGTGCACTGAAAAAATCCATATTTAGATTGTCCTAGTAGAAATCATTCACTCAAGTTGGTGATAGTTTACATCTTCTTATGTTACCTCATTATTAGAATTATTATAAGTTAAATGCTATCCATTGATTCGGTATATATTTGTGAGATTCTGTCCTTCATTGGTTGAAAAGTTATTTATCAGAAAAGGAGGGTTCTAGGATCTATTGAGATCTTAGTAGAGGAGAGATCTTGTCAAGGTCAAACTTGTTTTAGCTTCAGCATTTCCAAAATCAATATGTGTTCTAATTTTTCATAAAAAGAGAGAATGCATATTTGGTAGGCCTGCTTACTGCGTTGTCAGAAATTGTCTATGACTAGGCAAATTTGCACATTCTTCCTAATGAGGGTTCTAATTGACAAAATGAAAATATGCAACAGTATCTCCCAGTCGCATCAGCTTTACTTATTGGAGGTTTGACGCTGACTTCCTTCACCCTTCATCAAGGTATTATTCTGTTTGTTCTTCCTATCTTCTTACTCTGTATTTTTCAAAAAAAAAAAAAAAGTTATCCAATTTGTTAAAACAGCAGGGCGGAGTGCACAGCAAACTTCCTCCACCCTTCAGCAAGGTATTATTCTGTTTATTCCTCATTTTCTTCCTTATTCAGTGTTTTCAAGCGAAAATGTTAAAAAGTTTCATATGATTTGTTAAAACAGCAGGGCGGAGTGCGCAACAATATTTGTCTACTGTGCTTTGGGCTGGAGTGACTGCTGGAGCAATGGCTGTTGTCAAAGCTAATGGAAGACAGTTCTGTTCTAGGCCTCGCTTGTGTGGCCTTCTATAAGTTTTTTTCTTGAAGGGTTTTAAATTGCACTTCAGAAATTTGTACAATAAGTAATTTGCTAACACTTTTTCATATACTTCATTTATAATATTTTATAAATTAGTCATGTGCTCCTTCATTCAAATAGTAAAGTTTATTATCTATAAAATTAGTTTTATTTAAAAATTAAGTAAAAAGAGTTTAACAATTTAAGGTTTCTGGAGCGAGAGTGAGGCTCCTCCAAAATTTTCGCTCTTTTCTTTTCTTTTGAGCTTTTTTTTTTCTTTCTTTTTTTAGAGTCACTGTTAGTGGCTTTTTTTTTAAAAAAAAAAATTCTGTTTTTTATGCTTTAATAATACTCACATTTGCTCTTCTTTTCAATAGATTTAACTTTTCTTTTAAGATATTATCCTCTTTGGATGACTTTGAAATCTTATCTCTCTCTCTCTCTCTAATACAGTGAACTGCCATCAAGCACGATCTAATCTTTCAAGTTGAGATTATTGTCTTTATTTATAGTATTTATGAATTATTTAAAAGTAATGTCTGGAATCATAATGATGTAAAATCTAATCTATTATCTTGATGTTGTATTATTTTTCTTGTAAATGCAAGTCATTTTTAATTCTTTTTTAACAAAATTGAGTTAAAATTGCAAATTTATCAATATATTTTACTCATTGTATATTTTATTTTATCTTTATATCAAATCATTATATTTCTTTGAAGTATAATCATTTTTAAATGAAAAAAAAATTATCTTTTATTTTATGGTGCCTAATAATTTTTTTATTTTTAAAATAATTAATTTATAATAATAACAAATTTCACTATTTGAGAATTTGAGTGAAGGTATGTGGTTATTTTAGTTTTTTATTTTGTTTTAAAAAAAATATATGTATGAAAAAATGTTGCGTGCAAGTTTGTATGCATTATCTTATAGCTTATAAGAAGTAATGCTCATTATTCTTGTTGTCTACTAGTTATAAATATTCCATAATCGAAGTCATGCAGCGAGACATTCTTACAGGTTCGTTGGATTTGGTTTTGTCCTGAAGAAATTATTTGGGACATGAAGGTAGAGGCAGTGCATAAACTAAGAAGGGAAAAGATAAAATGATCCTTTTAGAAAAAAAACAAAAACAAAAACAAAAACTAATATATACCAAAAAAAAAATTACTACTACTACATTGCACCTCTATTTTATTTTTGAAAAACTTATTTATACTAGATATATATTTTTCTGTTATATAATATATATAAAATAACTATTTATAACTAGTTTATGAAATACTTTTTCTTTTCTAATTCTTTTTTTTTTCTAAGTGTAAATGTACTCGTATCCTCATTTAATAAAAATGTATTTATTTCTTTTTTATCATAGTACAATAAGAGATGGGGGATTGAACCAAGAACTGAAAGGTTATTAGTCATATACACAACCATTCAAATTTTAAATATGCTCAATATATTCGATTGGTTGAATATATATAATCAATATAAGTAAAATTTTCGGTTTATCCATTTTTTTTCTCACACTCATGCATAAGTTCTTCTGCTTACACACTCAATCAAATAAGCAAACAATAATCTGTCAGAATAATTTTATCTCAAATTTTAAAAATTATTAAAATAAGTCAGAATTGTAAAATTGAGTGCAATATTTTTTAAACTCATATATTTATAGTGTAATTTCTTATGAAATTTATGTCAAAAGAGTATAAAATTTAATTAACATGCCTTTACATTTATATATTTCTAGATTTTAACTTATAGCACTATAATTTTGACCAAGACACATATTGAATTAACAATGTACTCAATTTTACAATTTTAATAAATTTTGACAATTTTTAAATTTAACCATAATTGTACTAATATGTAAAATTTAGAATTTAAATTACTGTTAAACCAAAACTAAAACTAAGCAATTTTATTTATCTCGACGAAAATACTAGAATACTCCCTTCCTTTCTTAGACAAAACAAAGACCCGACGCACGGGGACAAAAAAGCTTAGTTTTAGAGTCGCAGGAACAGAACGTTCGGTAACAGTTGGAGGGAGATAACGAGAAACGATCAGGTTCCATTATAACATTTTTAAGCTTAGCTATTTAAAGATTTCATATGTATTTCTTAGTTTAACAATTACTTCAATTTAGTTCTGCTTCTCAAAACCCTATATACATTTCTTCCAGATTTTCGCTCGTGTTTGCTTTCCGGGAAAATATTTCCCCTAATGCGCACTAATTTTCTTCTCTGCTTCAGTTGAGAAAATAGATTTTTCAATGATTTTAGTCCTGATATTTCTAGACTGAACATGTGGAATCTGGAAAAATTATGATTGTAGCAACAAGATAGTATTTATACAAAGCATAACTTACTAGCAACTTCAAATGCCGGCTGGCATTCTTCAATCTGAAGTTGCATCTTCATTCTTGAAGCTTGACTCTAAGCTTACTTACTTTTTGCTAGCTTGACAAATTCTCCTAAGGAATATTATGAAATCATGGAGTAATGCATTTTGTCAAGGTTGACTCGTTGTTTGACTCAGGCAGGTGGAGAAGAAGTTAGATTTTAGATTTTCTTTTCCTATTAGGTTTAAACAGGTTTTATTGTTAGAATTTTTCGCAGCTACTTAATTTTGATTAGTTTAGGTGACTAATTTCTCATGATTTGTCCTCGATTTTTGAGGGGTGTATAAATATATCATGTATATTAGTCTATGTTAATGGAACTTGGAACTTTATGTTGTAAACCATTCACAAATTACAGAATCACAATGCTGTAATTTGTTTCCTTAATGTGATTTTGTTAGGAGAGAACGGCAATGATGCAGAAAAGTTCAGTTTTCATGGTTTTGTATGTCATCATTTATTAGTTAGAATGGCTGCTCATGTTTTGGGTTTTTTAAGCTATAAGATCAAATGTAGTGTGCATTAGTAAAAGTTTAATGTCTGATATTTGCAGAGAATTTGTAGTGTGAAAACTAAGAGAGAATGGCAAAGCATCATCCTGATTTAATCATGTACTGGAAGCAACCGGGAATTGCTATTGGACGGCTATGTGAGACGTGTGATGGCAAGTGTGTAATCTGCGACTTTTTTGTGCGTCCTTGCACGCTTGTAAGGGTATGCGATGAATGCAACTACGGATCTTGTAAGGATATGTGATGAATGCAACTACGGATCCTTCCAAGGTCGATGCGCTATCTGTGGTGGAGTGGGTATTTCTGATGCTTACTACTGCAAAGAGTGTACTCAACAGGAAAAAGACCGAGATGGGTGTCCGAAAATTGTCAATTTGGGAAGTGCTAAAACATATCTATTCTATGAACAGAAGAAGTACGGCTTTAAGAAGAGGTGACAATCATGGAATAGTCATGTTGCTGCATGGTTGCACATCGCTTGCAGCAACCGAAGGTTGGCTGTAGTTTTCTTCACTGATTTGCAGCAGTTCATCACTTGGTTTCTTCTAACTTGTTAACATGTGTTGAGTGTTGTCATTTTACAATGTGGTAAGCTCAGAGTTTCTAATTTTGTTTGAGGGCATTTCTCTTGTTCTTTTTATGATTTCAACTGTTTTTATGAGCCGATGTCAACTACAATTCAATTGTCGTCACCTGGCTCGCATGTTGTATTTGTATTTCTGGGCATTATGCTCAGCTCAGACTTAGAGATTTAATATATATTGTTTTTTCCCTTCCATTCTAAAGCCCATAAAAGAAATGTCAACTGGGTGCTTTTTATTTTGTGGATTGTTCGGATGAAAGTTTAATCAGTAGCGCTCACAGTGGCATAGCTAGCTGTGGAATTGGTTCTTAAGTTCCTGTGTATGTGGGTGTGTGTTCTCCAGAGAGGTGCTCATTTCCTCTGCTAATATTTTCCTATTCCTAAACATCTTTCAGAATTGAAGTGCAGAGATAGCATGAGTATATATTCTATAGAATAAATTTTGCAGGTTTTTGTCGTTCAGGTAATATATAATGATACTATGAAGTGAGATGTCCATTTAATGCATGCGTGCCTCATAATTACTGTGAACTTTTGGTTAAAAACCAAACTAAGTACCTTTTAAGCTTTAGACATGGAAATTAATGACTTGATGATGCATTTTTGGTTTGCCCTGAGAAGAGTTCAACAATTTTTGTGAAGTAAAAATCTCCCGTCTCTCTGTGGGAAAACATTCTTTACCAACCCCCAACAAATGATGAATAGCTTATTTAGGGTTCTTTTTCATTGTTCATTCTGTTCATATTCTCTAGGATTTCGCACTGAATGTTAAGATTTCTCAACGGAAGCAGAAAATTTTTTAATTTGATTCATCCATCGTGAACCATTTGCATCAAACTCATGTCGTCACCCTCTGACTTATTTTAGTTAATTGGGGATCCATAAAAAAACTAAACTGGTGTTGTCGTACACATAGGTAACATTCCAATACCAACAGAAAGTCCATCCATGAGACCGCCATAATCGTTGTCCAAATATAAGCCTGACCCACCGCCACGACGGAGCACTCCGCCAATCATCAAGGTTGGTTTGCCTCTCACACTTCCTCCTCTTCTCCTTTAACTTCTTCGCCAATCAACCCCACAAGAAACAAAGAACAACAAACGCATCCTCAACTTGGCTTTCCACATTCATCAACTAGGCGGAATCCAGACGTGTCGCCACATCAGTCAAATATCTGGATAGCAACAAAACTGTTCTCTCTCTCTCTCTCTCTCTCTCTCTCTATATATATATATATATATTAATTTTATCTAAATTGAGTAATAAGTAAAGATAAAAAATAATTAGAATTAAATTTTAAAAAGATGTGAATATTTGTACTTAAAGAATGAATAATAATTTTTATTCATATTTATTAATTGTTATTCAATTTATATATTAAATATATATTAAAAAATGTTTACATTTAGAATAAGTAAATTTTTATCTAATTTAGCAATAGTTATCAATTTTTTTTTTTACTTTTACCAAAATTATTTGTTTATTTTATATTTTAAAAAAAATTATCTTATTTTTTAATGTATGGAAATATAAAACTATATTTTTCTAAATTTTTAATATATTTTAAATTTTTATTAGTAATTTTAAGTCTTATATTCTATTTTAAATGATTTATACGAGATTTGTAAGATAATAAAATAATCATTTAAACTATATAAAAGTATGAATTATATCAAAAAAAAATTTGTGAAATTATTTTGAAAATTAATTTTCTAAAGAAAAAATAAATAATTTTTAGTGAAAATAAATTTTAAAAAAGATAGCGACAAAATTGAGCCGTATTCATTTTTAAAGCGCTGCTCCAGAAGAATCCCACCACTTCTCATCGATACAAAAACGTGCTCTGTTCCTTAATCATCTTCTGCATTCCACGACAAACTCTGCCGCTTACTGTTCCAACCGCCTCAGTTGGTGAGTGTTGTACCGGAAAACTCTACGTCTACCTTCTTGTCCACTTCTAACCTCTCTACCTCTATAAAGCAATCATCTTTTCTCTCCATGCATATCCCTCGGATAGAAATTTCCATTCCACTAGCCCATCATAACAGACAAATTTCGAGGCTATATAAAGCACATAGCACAGTTTGTAATCACATGACACTCTTCTACTACAGCTTGCCTATCCATTCTGACCGTCTATCGGTTTCTTCTTTTTCTTGTCTACTGCTGTTGGTATTTATATGCCAAACGGATCAAAAACAAGAGGAGGAGCAGAAGCAGTCGCTTTCGAGGCCTTTATGGACGGATGGCTTGTACGGCAAGAGCACTACCTGGACGAACTCCTTTCCGTGGAGCAACATTGTCACGAATCCCGAGAGGATGATCTCAAAGACCTAATCAATCGCGTCCTCTCACATTACCAAGAGTACTACGAGGAAAAATCTCGTGTAGCCCGCGAAAACATCTTCCTCGTGTTTTCCCCAACCTGGTTCACCCCCTTCGAGCGCAGCTTCTTATGGATAGCGGGCTTCAAGCCGGCGCTCACTTTCCGCGTCCTCAACGACTCGGTGAACGATTTGACGGAAGATCAGAGACAGAGCATGGTTAGGTTAATAGAGGATACAAGAGTGAGTGAGAGAATGTTGGGTGATGAGCTGGCGAGAATTCATGAGAGCGTGGCGTCACCACCCTTGCTGGATTTGGGGAGGCGGCAGGGGCGGATAGCAATGGGATTGGGAAGTCAGGTTGATGGGGCGATTATAAGGGATCAGTCAGCTGTTAAGACGCTAGGATCCACGATGGAGTCGCTGGTGGCGAGGGCGGATTTGTTGAGGACTAATACAGTGGCTAGAGTGGTGGAGATATTGAATCCAGTACAGAATGTTAGGTTCTTGAGTGCAGTAACTCAGCTACAGGTTAGGGTTAGGAATTTAGGTTTGCAGAGACATGCTTAATTAGAGCTCAATTTTCGGTAATTTGAAGCATTATGCTTGTTTTTGCGGTTGAATTATACTGACTAGTAGCTCATAGTATCCTTAAATTGTCAAAATTAAAAAGAAAAAATCAATTTTGACAAATTTTATTTTATATATATATATTGACAAAATTTACAAAATCTCTCACTCTGTCACCGGACTCGAAACTTAGATCTGGAAGGTTTGACAGGCCTGCCAAGCCCATCAAGCTGAAAGGGAAGCCAGTGATGGGTAGTATTACACAATCATATCTTGTTTTAAGATGTAATTTAATTTTCATCAAGAAGAAAAACAGTGTAAGATCCATGGAGTGTGTTAATTAATTATTAATGAAAGAGTATCTCCTTGTTTGTGGTTTTTTTAATCAAAATTGCGATGATGTGTAAATTTTGAAAAGACAAATAAATTTATTGAATTAAGTCAGTCAAATATTGTCTTTCATTTAAAGCATTTGATAATTTGAATAAATATCATTTGATTTTTTTAAAAAAAAAATGTCAAATCAGATCCAAGTTTGCTAACTCGAATGTTTGGAGTTGCGTGTGCACAGAGAAACAGAAATGGAACAAAATGCCTTAAAGAATTCAGAAACGCAATTCAATAGCCCTCCGCAATAGAAAACCTTAATCAAAAGATTGTTGCAGTATGCAAGTAAGGTGCAGCTAAGAAAGACTATGGTAAATTGTTTATTCATGAATAGGAATAGATGCACATGAATCAAGCTCAATCATATTGAGTTTTGATCAGTTCAAACTTAACTGGGAATTCTTACATTGCATGCACCGATGCAGCAAAATCGAGTCACACAATAAGAATCCAAAATGGTAAATGCAATATTATATTAATTGAGATGTGGATAAAAGTAGGAATTTTAGTTGTGTAACAATACGGTTCAAAAAGCTTCTTCCTCTCTCAAATGAGAGGTAATTATAGACGTGAGAGGGTGCAACTGAGTCAAAAGGTTCGAGTTGCATTCAGTCCTCAACTCTTAGTAGATAGGATCAAGGCAGTTATGGAATTAGGGTTTTCAAATTGTTTGCACAATCAGAGGTTGACTATATAGTCAAGTGGAAGTCAATAGCCAACTTCTCTTTGTCAAGGTTGGAGACTTGATTGTATAGCCATCTATAAGTTGTTTTAGTAGACTATAAATTGGGCTTGGTCTGGATTTGATCCACAGTTTCTTTCAAGTTTTATTTCTGCCTTGTGCAACCTTTTTCTGTATTCTATTCTTTGGAGAATAGTTTTTCATCACTCGACTTGCATCTTAAGGTTCAAAATTCAATATTCACAATTTGCCTTTTTTTCGATGTCGTTCTTGTACTTTCCATAATCATTTACACTACCAATGACACCCAACACTCAATTCCTTTCAATGACATTAATAATTCCTTAAATTTTGATGCGTTCACACTCAAAATGATTTTCACCTAATAATAATAAATAAAATCATAACTTCAATCATAGATGATGGATAGTGGTTCAAGCATTTCAGTTTTCAAGAGACGATATTGAAATCAGAACGGTAGAGAATGAATAAAGGCCATTTTCTTTTTGAAAACACAAAAGTTAGGTCAATTGTTTTTTTTTTTTTTTTTTATATTATTATTATCTTGGCTATCTAGGCTTCCCTCTCCATCTAAAATGGTGAGTTTCACGTAAAAGAGAGAAATTATATGATTTGGCTTTTATCTTCCATGTGTCTCATTCTTTTTTAAAAAAGAAAAGTTTTAACCCATTCAATTCTAGTTACAATCCATTAGAGTAATAAGCCAGGATACATTTGTATTGAAACTAGAAATTCGTACACTTATTTGATTAAAAATTAAAGAATGAGATAGATTTGATAAACACGCTAAAATATAAAATTTCTCTAGTAATTAAGCCTCAGAAGATTGAATTATTTTTAAAAATAAGTAAAAATATAATGACTAAATAGTAAATTAACAAGGTTAACTATATATGTGTATATGTATGTGCATAAACCATATTATGTAGAAGGGAGAGCTACACATTGCCCAAGGAGAAAAATTTTTTTTTAAAAAAAAAAAAAAAGGAGAGGAGAGAGATGTGGAGAAAAAAGGAGGAAAAGAGAAAAAAAAATGTGGTTTATTTATTAGTAATTTTTTGAAATTTTTCATCAATGCTTTGGATTTTTAAAGATAAGTTAATTTAATTTATAATTAGATATATTAAGTATTATTTTATATTAATTTAATTTAATTTTAATTGATTAAATTCAGATGAATCAATTAAGTTGATTATGAGTGATTCTACAGTTTCAATTAAACTTTTACTCAAATTAAAATTAAAAATTTTTCATTGGAGTATAATGAGGCATAAAAGAACAAATGCAAATGAGTAGAGAAGAAGAAACGAAAGAAAACTGTTTCTCAATCAAAGTGGAATATACATATTAGCTAATGGGTTGTACAAACCAGCGAATAGTCTGTACACCTACGTAATCGTCTGTACAAACTACTCGAATTGAGATTTTGCAAAAACAAAAAGAAGAAGAAAAGGGGAAAGAGAAGGAAATGGTTCTAGATGCTCTTTTGGTTATACCTTGCCTTAGAGGCACTTGAGTTTATCGATTATCCTCCAAATGTAAGGGGAAATGCAAGAGACAGTTTCAAACCTTGAAAATTACCTTGAATCTTTTGTTGGATGGCTTTTTTTTTTTTTCGATATGTCATCTCCTTTCAAAAAATAAAGAAATATTGTTACTTATAATTTATTGTGAAAATGATAGGAAAAATAAGTTGAAGGTATAGAATAAAAATAATCATAGTGAAAATAAGCATAAATAAATAATGTATAGTGAAAATAACATCACCATATTCAACATTAAATAAATGAAAGTGAAAAAAAAATTAAAATAGAGACGAAGAGTAAACATGTCATCCTTTAAAAAGTTTGCTCTTTACTCTTTATATAGGGTATATATTATTTTTAATAAATTATTTGTTAAATAAAAGAATTTACATGCGTCTTACTTTTACATTGAATATTCCATAAGTATTAGTTACATAATTAGTAAATTACATTATGGTTATATTTCACTAAAAACCTATAATTGTAATTATGTTTAGCAATGCAATTAAATTTTTAAAGTTTTCTTATTTAGAAATAAAAAATAAAGGATATTTTATATATCAACAACATGTAAGGTTTGATTAGTTGCAATGTAAAGGACTTTATATTGGTGCGTTATAAAATAAATCTCTTCACAATTTGTATATAACTAATGTAGATTTGTTGAAAATCGTTCTACTTACCACCTCTTTAATCAAAATTTTTTATTAAACAAAAGAATTTATGTGTATCTTATGTTTACATACAATATTCAATAGGTGTTAATTATACATTAGACTATTAAATTAAAGAATTTATATGTATTATTTATATAAAAGCTAATAATTTTAAGAATTTTTTAATAAATAGAAGCATGCATGTGTGTTATTTTATAGGAGATATTCAATAAAGCAGTATAGGTGTTGATTACAGTGAATTAATCGTTATTACATTACTTTCATTTCTAATTATAGTTATACTTTCTTAAAATATCATTAAAGCTTTATCAATTTTTAGAAGTAATATTTTATATAAAGAGGAGTTTGTTTTTACCTTTTCTCTATTATAATGACACGAGACATGATTTAAAATATAATTTCCATTACACTCCTCATAATAACATGTTTTAAAATATAAATTTTTCTTACAATTGAAAATTATAACAATAATACCAGTCACATATCATTATAATAGAAAAAAGGTAACAAAAAGATAACAAATAAGATATCTAGCACTCTCTCTTTATACAAAAAACTCATATGCATTTTTTTTTCCATATTTTTAAAGATATCCCATATCAAGCTCTAGAATATGTCACTTATATATATATATATATATTACCCTGTGTATTTTCAAGAGTAAATATAATTATTTAAGTCTTACTGTCAAGTACTGTTAGTATAAAAAATCTCAAATATTAAATGATTAATCTAAATTAATCGAATCTTATATGTAGGCAATGAAGTCATGAATCAGGGTGAATATGTAGACAAAATACCATCAGTTCAAATGGTATTTAGCACATAAACCATCAATCAAATAACAAAGCAAAAATTGAGAAAGAGAATAAAAGAATAAAGAATAAGGTTTAAAGAAAATAATATGGTATTACACCATGTAAAATCCGGAACCCTTCTCTAGAATGTTACAATTGCTTATATATAAATTGTCAGTATAAAAACCCTATGAGAATAATAACCCTAATCCAAATAGAATTACAATATTGACACAAATATTAACAAATTTTATCTTATTACTACTATGGGTTACACCCAAGCCCACGAGATGATACACTTCTTGAAATTCAAGGGGCCCATGCACTTCTTAAAAACCAAGAGCCATCAAAATATGGTTGGTGTATATATATCTACACACACACACACACACACACATACACACACACGCGCGCGAGAGAGAGGGAGCTTTATGAGCCATGATCCAATCCAAATTACTAAGAGACAAACTGAAACTACTAACACGAGTCAACCACCCACATGCCGCCACGCGTGTAAAAATAATTCTAAATAACTTTTTTTTTCTTAACATGGAAAGAAAAAGGAAAAAGATGTTAAGAAATAAAAATTAAGAAAAAAAGATTAGCCACAGCCGTTTCAAGTGTAATCACCCACTCCACTCACATCATATGGCAACTTGCAACTCTTATATAGAGTTCGGACTGTGGAAGGCCACAAGGTAATTGTTTGAGGTCTAGCATTGAAACAAGGCTACTATAGAATTCTAACAATCGTGGTCATGGTGGGCATGGCACAAATGCTGATAGAAATGCTTCTACTGGCCGAGGCACACATAATGTTCATAGAAATTATGGAGTTCTTGATGGCCAATGTAGTGGTCAAATAGGTCATGCAACAACCTCAACTACAGGTGAAGGTGATAATAGAGGTCATGGAGATAGTAAGTCTCATCATGGTCGTGGTCTTGATGATTTAATGGATTTGAATAATCCTTTAACTCAAGAATTTGAAGTTATGTATGTGTTTTTATTTTTTTTTCTTTATGTAATAATTTATTTTGTTAGTAGATCTATGTTAAATATTACTACCAACATGATTTTGAATTATCTAATGCAAGACTACCCAATATTCAAGTTTGGAGCCATCAATTGGTAGAAGAAATTTTGATCTCAACATGAAAGATGATGGAAATTGGATCAGTCATTGAAGATAGCTTTCAAATTTTTTGATGTAGTATATAGGAAATTTTTGTGTTAAGTTATAGAAATTCAACTCAAGTGTATCGAGTTTTTTTTTTCTTTTGAAATTGAAGTCCAATTAAAGTTGTGTTTACTTATGTTCACCAAAAAGTTTTTACATAAACATTTGCACAACATGAACACTACATCGATTTAAACCATTCAACTTATAATGAAGAAATGAGAATGGTTTGACCATTAGTATATTAACTCAATAATGCTTAATAAATTGATGGATAAGTTGAATCACTACTTCATCTAAGCTATATCATAGAAAGGGCAGAATTGGATGAGTTGAACCACTACTTCCATACAAGTTATATCATAGCAAAATAAGATGTAAATGGAAATCAAAATAAAGAAAGCTATATCGAAAAACCAACATATTTCATTTCATAATATTCATTTCAACATATGAAGCCAAATTTTTCATTGGCATGTTGGAATGAATAAAAGGACAAAAAGGCATTTAAGATAATTTATTGCTAAGGCTTCAAATTTCAAAACTTGCATAAGGAATGATGATGACCGAAGGCTTTTGATCCTTCTCCTCCTTGACAGATTCAAGAAACAAGTCATACATCTTCAACAAAGGAAAGTTCTGCAAATTCATGTCCTTGACATATTGTTCTTCAGAGTCCATCACGTGCCTTGTCAGATACACCTTCACTTCATTCTTTAGTTCCTCATAGTTTTCCTTTGAGTTGAAATACATCACCACCAAACTAGCAAGCAATGGTGGGATGTTCCATTCGACACTTTTTTTTTTTTTTAATCTTAGTTGGTGCAGAATTAGCCATGGATATTGTGGTGCTTAGATAATTACGAAAATTTGCGCTAAGTTACTTCTTTTCCCTTAGGTTTTATATTGCAACATGATGTTGAAACCTTTCGTTTCTAGCAACAAACAATTTTCTTAATCATTTAATAGTGAACTTCTCAAGAATCATGTCTAGCACACATGCAATAGTGAACTTCTCAAGGATAATGCTTAGCTCACATGCAATAAGTGAAGCTAACAAAAATTAAATTTATTCATTTTCCAAGTTGAGGCATCAATAACAAGTATAAAAAGTAAGAAGAGTTATGGTTTATTTTGCTATCAAAACTTTACTCCCTTATTTAATTCATTGTTATGTAAATAGGAGTATAAGATTACATGATTTTTAATGTTAGTGGTTTTCATGAAATTTAGTCAATTAAGGAATTATGAATATGAATGGGAAAGGATTAAGTGAAAATAGAAAGAAAATTATATCAATTAAAAAATCAGAAATTGTATTCATTTGTAATCTTAGTGATTTTAAAAATGGGTAGATTAGGATATGACACAATGAGTAAGATTTGTAATTTTAGTGTTTTCCAAAAATTAGCTATTAAATAATTTTTTAATTTGGTGAATTTTATATAATATGACAGATTTGGGCATGTTGAGTCTGAATCAGAAAGGATAAAGTGAAATCGAAAAGGGAATTGCATTAATTACAAAAATTGGCTATTAAATAATTTTTTTAATTTAGTGAATTTTATATAATAGAGTCGATTAGGGCATGGTGAGTATGAATAAGAAAAGATAAATTGAAATCGAAAAGGAAATTATATTAATTACAAAAATTGGATAATAAATAATTTTTTTAATTTAGTGAATTTTAAATAATAAGCCCGATTAAGGCATGATGATTATGACTTAGAAAGGATAAAGTGAAATCAGAGAGGGAATTGCATTAGTTACAAAAACTAGCTATTAAATAATTTTTTAATTTAGTGAATTTTATATAATAGAGCTGATTAGGGCATGGTGAGTATGAATCGAAAAGGATAAAATCAAATCAGAAAGGAAATTACATTAATTATAAAAATTAGCCATTAAATAATTTTTTAATTTAGTGAATTTTATATAACATCATCAATTAGGGCATGATCAGTATGAATCGAAAATGATAAAGTGAAATTGGAAAAGGAATTACATTAATTACAAAAATTAGCTATTAATTTTTTTTTTTAATTTAGTGAATTTTATATAATAAGGCCAATTAGGGCATGGTGAGTATGAATCGGAAAGGAAATTACTTAATTACAAAAATTAGCTATGAAATAATGTTTTAATTTAGTGAATTTTATATAATATGGTTGATTAGGGCATGGTGATTTTGAATGGAAAAGGATGAAGTGAAATTGGAAAAAGAATTGCATTAATTACAAAAATTAGCTACTAAACAATTTTTTTAATTTAGTGAATTTTATATAATATTGCCGATTAGGGCATGGTGAGCATGAATCGAAAAGGATAAAGTGAAATCGGAAAGGGAATTTACAAAAATTAGCTACAAAATAATCTTTTAATTTAGTGAATTCTATATAATATGGCTGGTTAGGGCATGGTAAGCATGAATAGGAAAGGATAAAGTGAAATCGCAAAGGCAATTGCATTAATTACAAAAATTAGCTATTAAATAATTTTTTAATTTAGTGAATTTTATATAATAAAGCCGATTAGGGCATGGTGAGGATGAATATAAAAGGATAAAGTGAATCAAAAAGGGAATTGCATTAATTACAAAAATTAGCTATTAGATAAATTTTTTAATTTAGTAAATTTTATATAGTATTAGAGCATGGTGAGCATGAATCGGAAAGGATAAAGTGAAATCAAAAAGGAAATTGCATTGATTACAAAAATTAGCTATTAAATAATTTTTTAATTTAGTGAATTTTATAAAATATGATCAATTAGGGCATGGTGAGCAGGAATCAGAAAGGGAATTGAATTAATTACAAAAAGTGGCTATAAATCACAAAATTAAAATAATTAATGAATTTATTGAATTATATCTGGTGGTGAAGAAAATTAAAATAACTACATGAAATAGACGATTTTCTTAATTTTAATTGAGTATTAAGAAAATTCTAGCATTTTGAAATATTATTTTTTTAAGAAAATAAATTTAAGAATTTTAGTAATTATATGAAATTAAATAATTTTTAAAATTTTAAGTGTATAATTTTTTTTAAGAATAAAATCACGAGCAATACTCCAATATAATTATTGTCTGCCTAGAAATAATTTAAGCAATCCAAAGCCGATATCAATTACAACCATATGGAAGCTTAGTTACTACAGGAGATTGATGTGTAAAATTTTTATAGGAGAATGGAAAAAAAAGAAGTGAAATACTAGAGTATTCAAAAATATACCTGCAAAGATAAGTGCAACTTCAATCGAAATGTAATGTCCTTTCAAGACGAGCAAGCACCAACATTAATACTGAAGTATTCAAAAAGAAACAACCTTTCATATTTCAACACATCGACTAACATGAATCAAAGCAACCTTTCATTTTTCAACATCAAGAGACCTTTCAATAGCCACTTATAGATTATAAATACACCTTGAAGATGACTATTTTTGTTAACATCTACTTCATCAACAGGAAAAAAGCTAAAATGGAAAAGTTCATGCAGAAAGTGAAGGAGTCGATGACAACTCTCGTTATGAAACATGAGTAGCAAAAGGCTCGATTTAGGCAAATACGCGAAAGGCTCATGGAATCCATTGACAAGAAACACGAATTGGAGATCGAGATTGCCCAGTTGCAGAAGGTTTTGGTGGATATTTTAATGAAAACATCTAAGAACAAAAATGATGAGTGAATAATTTATATGTATTTAACTTTTACGTTTGTTAAATAAATTTTATATAATTTTAATATTAAATAAAATTTGCTTTCATATGTGCTTCGTTTATTTTCATTTTTGTTGGATATTAAAGGGTAAGACTTAATTGCACTTTGGTAAACTAGTAAGCAATGTGCAAAAAAAAAAAAACCATGCGTTTTCCAACTTCATCTCATTACCAATATTCTACTAATTCCCAAAAAACAATTTTACAACTGAGTAAATCTATAGTTTATAGAGTTTGAAATTCTATTATTTTGATTAATCTTGATAGTGGATTTTGTTAATCTGAAAATAGAAGCTTTAAGTTTTCAAATGTTTTAATATAATATTTTAATGGTTTGAATTTTGTATCAATCCGAAAATTATATAGTTGTCAAATTTATCCTTTAGTTCTGTTATTTTTGAAGAACAATGATGAATGGTTTTTAAATTTCTTAAGTTTCAATTCTGTTCTTTATGAATTATAACAATTTATTTCAAACTTGTTAATCAATGAATGTTGTTCACTATCCTTATAGCAGTTTATTTCAAACTTATTTATTAATCAATGAATGTTGCTCCCTATCCTCAAAGACAACTTGCTAAGTGCACAAAGTGTTCCCAAAGATAACTGCATGTAGAGTACTACCACTACCACTAATAGTCAATTTTTTGTCTTCATTGCTGCCAACATTAATAATTTTTTTGTCTTCCAACACAATTACCAACATTAATCATTTTTCGTCTTCCAACACAGTCGTCAACATTAAGCAAACCATTATATTTCCAAAGCAACCTTTCATCTTTTAACTACGCCTCATATTAATCAACATCTCATTTTTCCATATTTTTTTTTCCAACATTCTTGTATCTTGTAAGGAAATCATAATCATTTAGCATCTTCAACCATCCTTCTTTTAGCATCTTCATATCTTCAACCATCCTTTAGCTTCCTTCAACATTCTAACCATCTTCAATAATGGATGATAGATTCTCGGTTGATATCATAAACAATGATTTGATTTACAACACCATAGTAAGTTTTTCTTGTTTTGTTATGATTTTTTTTCTTTTACTGTTACAATTCAATAAGCCAAACTAAAATGTATTCATTTTTTAAATTTTCTTGTCAGTTAATCCCATCAAAATACTTGTACCCTATCCTGAATGAAGGAGAAAGAAAAGGAAATTTCCAAATCATCATGTTGATTGCAAAATCATGGACAGTCAAGGTTCAAATAGGACTTAGACATTCCCACATGACTGGGCTTAAAGAACTTTTTTCTTTCTATAATGTCACCTATATCCCTTTAGCTTCCTTTGATCTTTGAATCCTAAATGAAAATGGAGTTGAAATTTTATATCGTTTGTGGGATCAACAGCTTGCACAAGGACTGGACCATTCCAGTTTTTCAGTTGTCTGCCATACCAAAGAGTTTAAAAATCATTTGGCATGCAATCCTTTTCTAGTTTGTTTAATGTTTGTAATCCAGAACTTTCAATTATTTTTTAGTTGTCTATTTGTTGCTTTGAAAAACGTGGTTGAAGGTTATGCCTCCAAGTTATGCAATTCTGTTTTTTGGAGAAGGAAATAAGAAAATAAGAATAAAGGCAAGTCTAAAATTTCCTCCTTGTGAAGGTCATTATGAATATCAGAAGATTATTTCTCGTGGTAAGAAGCGGAAGAAAAGTATGATGTATACATTGCAGAAAGGATAGAGCAATGTTGTCAAGGAGTTTGGTATACAGCAACATGACAAATGCACTTTCACCAGTTCAGCTTTAGAGAATTTAACATTTTTTCTATCCATCAAGTGTGATGGTGATTGAGAAAACTTTTATTTCATGTAAAGTTTGGACTATTTGAACAATGTTTTTTGGATGGCTTTTTTAAATGTGAATTCTGTAAATTTTGATATACTAAATACTACTATTTTTGGAGATTGCAGAGTTTGAGAGAGCTTTGGAGACATTGTTTAACTATTTTCCCTTCTATTTTATGATAGTTTCATAACTATTTTCCAAAAAAAAAAATTATTTTTCTTGATGAATAGCTTAGTTCGATAAAATTAAAGAATTTTAATTTTGAACGTTATTGTTTATGACAAATAGCTTAGTCAATAGAATTGAAGGATTTTGATTCCAAATAATGTAATATCACTGATGAATTACTTAGTTGATACAATTGGAGGATTTTAATTTGAAGAAAATAATTTTTTTTTAAGGAATAACTTAGTTCGCTATATACTAACTTCAACACAATATATTACTAATGTATTTTATTTAAAAGATACGAATAAATTGTTGAATTTTATTTCTAAAAATAATTTCAATAATCTTGTGCATATTAAATAAGAAGTTGGAAAGTCAAAATAATTATAATTGTCTTGTGCACATAAAATAGAAAGTTTGTAGGTTAATAGGGTAAACATAACTCCAGGCAAATACTAACGCATTTCCCAAATGATGTTTCTCCTTCCTTAAGCAGTAAACATAACTCCTTTTTTTACTCAATAACTTTCTCCTTCTTGAAGACATTTCAGTTTCCCCAAAAGCAATCATTCCTCCATCGACACTGCTTTCTCCATCAACAACCCAGGCAAACCAAATCTTACTTTTGATATCTGTCAACCATGGAGAGCATAAATGGTGATGCATTCGTAATTCGAGGAGTTCCTCATAAAAGTGGTCAGTTTTCATTTTCTTTTTCTTTCATTGATCTTATTTTTCCTTTTTTTTTTTCAATGATACACTATAATGGTTAAATTTTTATGAAAGAAAAATTAGTTTTTTATCATTGGTAACACAAATTAGTTTTTTATCAATTATGTCAAAATTTGTTTTATCTGTGTTTTGTAGTTTTTTAATTTGATTTGTAATTTCTTTTATGACAGTTAATCCCTACAATATCATTAGAAATATTAGACAATTATTAGCTAAGTGTGTTACTCTTTGAGTCCACGGTTCTAAGGATCGCTCTTGGAGGGTTAAAGTCACAATGGACGAATCAAAGGGTGATCAAATTTAATTGGATGATGGAGTCATGCAGTTGATGAAATGGTATCGTGTGAAGCATAATTCGATGGTCATTTTCAACATTGCATCTCATGAACTGATGGATTTAATGGTGATGGAGATGAGATTGAGTATAAGGCTCCACCACCGCATCCAACTGATGATGTAGTCGTTGTTTCTAGTGATGATGAATATGGAGATGTTCAAGGCATGGATCTTTTGTCTCAAATAATTAAAAGACCAAGTAAACAGTTAAGTTGTGCTAACATATATCATCAATTTTTTTTAGCACTTTGTTTGGATATAAATTTATATATTTTTCTTTTTCTCAGTTAATATGGAGGTAGTGCAACCAAGGCTAAAAGATCCTCAATTTATATGTCAAATGAACAAGTACGATTACAAGTATAAAGTGGTAAGTTGAAATTAAATTTAGTTCAAACTTGGTTATCAATTTTATCTTTCTATTCACTCCTTTTCCTTTTCTATTCAATCCTTTTTCTTTTTAACTACAACAAAAATAGAGTATTCTTGTCAATATTGCAAGGCCACTTATTGGAGACTTGGCTAAAAGGGTGTATCTTTATGATTCTAAACTAAAAAGGTATTGGATTTGTGACTATATGCCAAGGAAAAACGATCAAGGTGTTATGAAAACTGCGAGGATTCAAAGGAACTGCTACAAGTTTGTAGTTGCTCATCACTTGAGAAAAATGGATGAGGTGGAGTTTATTGTGACACACAATGATCCAGACCATGTTGTTTTCTACACTATAATTAGGAGGGTAGAAGGAGATTGATTTTGATAAGGTGGATAATCAAAGTTGTTAGTTTTTAAATTTCTTATTATGCATATTAAACTTTCTCCTTTAATTCTGTTATTTTAAAAAAACAATAATGTATATTAGTTTGGTTAATATTGTTTATTAATGAATGAATAATAGTTTGATTAATATTATTGAACTTGTTTATGAATGAATGTCGATTTATGGATGAATCTTATTTATAAGCTTGCCTCTGCCTTAGAGTATTATTTCTAATTACTTGCATCTATGAATACAATTGAGCATTTGCAATTTACACAATAAGAATTTTGGTTGCTCTTTTGAATGGCTTGCTTGAAGTAGATATTTATGTTGAGCAAGGATTTCAAGTTTAAAGTAAGGAGAAAATGGTCTACTGGCTAAATAATGCCTTATATGGCTTCAAACAGGCTCAACAGCTTGGTGCAGTAAAATTGATGGATATTTGTTACAACAAAGATTTTGTAAAGTGAAAATTAAGCCATTTTGTATGTGAAAAAGGTGAAATATGAAGTGGAGTTAATTGTATCTTTGTACATTCATGATTTGGTAGTCATAGGAGGGGATTATAGAGAGGAAATTTGAGATTTCAAACCTTAGTGAAATGAAATATTTCTTAGGAATTGAGATTAAGCAACATGAGATTGAAATTTTAATTTCCCAAAAGAATTATGCTTAGGAGGTCTTGAACATATTTCGTATAGAGAAGGCAAAGTCTGTGCCAACACCTATGGTGATTAGTAATAAGTTATGAGCAACATGTTATTTGCAAGTTTGGTATCTTTATGCATTCATCAAGTCAAACTCACCTAGGAGCTACTATGGACTGAATCATGGATAGTGACTATAACAAAGCCAATCTAAGTCCATTACAATAGTGCCATTTTGCTTTTAAATTCAATAAAGAAATAGATAATAACAAATCATAATATGAACATCTTTTACAAAGAAACTCCAGTGGACAACTCCATTACTTATGAACAACTCGAGGAATGGACAACTCCATTATTGGTGAACAACTTCTAAGCTTAATAAATTATGAACAACTCAAGGAATAATTACTCGACAACTCCATAAATTGCTCAATTAATCGCAGACAACTCAAGGAAGATTTAGTGGACAATTCCTTTACTAGCTCAATTAATTATGAACATCTCAATTAATTATCATTAGGCTCAATAAACATGTGCATATTAGAACTCTAAATTTATTCTATAGAGATGCGAGTACAACATCCTTCCATTTTTCCCTTCAATGCACAACTATAACTTTGTTTGATCTGGTGTAATATTAACTCTCTTTTATGCACAGATTAATTCTTCGAATGTAATCATGTGATGCCAATTTGCTACTACTTGAAAGTAGACACAACAAGATTAAGTTAGGCTTAAACTTGCTTTATGAGAAAGGATATCAAAATGAATCTGAGAGTATGTTCATCATATGGTGCTTTGAGAGGTTAGTTATCCTTAAGCAGAACCTGCCATTATTATTTGCTTGTTGAATTGCATTCTACTGAGCATAATTTGTATAATGGTTATCTTTATGCATTTGATTCAACAATCTACTCCACTTGCAATTGCAACTATATCTATTCTTGATTTTCAACTCTATTTCTTTAGCCTTGAAACTTTTTCTTCACTTATTTTCTTCTTCTAAATCAATGGGTAGAGATTTTGCAAAACAAGGAATTCTACGACATACAATAGAGTGAGGCAAAAAATAATAAGATCATAAGCATAAAACTTGCATAAATAATAAGATAAAAAAGGAAGGTAGTAGAAGAAAGAAATTTTGTAAATAATCTTTATTCAACCTTCATTTAATTAAATTTCTCTATATATTGGTGCTTAATTTCACTTATAGATGAAATGATTTTTTAAGGTCCTCTAGTTCTCTTGAAAGACAAATGATGTTTGTAAGCTTCCTTAGTCGCATCCTCTGAAATATATGACTTGTAGAGTCTCTTGCTTACACCAATAACATTATGTGCACATTCATGTCACGAACTATAAATTCTAGCTTCAATGCCTTCAAACACCACATATAACTTTTTCCCTTTTGTTTTCTTCTCATTGTTGGCCATTCGTTTCAATGAGAATAAGATATATCACTTAAGAAATGATTATGTTTATGGGTAGTGCAGGAACAAGAAAGAAGATGGAGAAAGAGAAAGAGAAAAGTGAGAAGGAGATATGAATATTTTCTAAGAAGAAAAAATAAGTTGATATATTAGTGAAATAGTAATTAATTTTAGTAGTTGAGAGTATAAGAACTCTAAATGTAATAAATAATTTGTACGAAGAATTTCAAATTCAAATATCAAATATCAAATTTCAAGTAAAAATCTTCAAAATATGTTAAGGGACAATATTGTCCATATATATCAAATTTTATGTCAAAATTACCAATATATCCACAATGATCCGAAGTAACTTGATCCCCTAACATTACTCATAAAAATAAACGTATTGAAAACTCTACTTAGACTTGTATATTGAGCCTGCCAAATGAAAAATATAATATAATAGTAATAATGAATAAATAATTAAAGTCAAGAGTTAATTTGTCAAATTAGGTTATGATCACTACGACTTAATTTTGATGGTAGTAATTAAAGTAATCACAATGTGCCTTAGAATAGTCATCAACATGCCAGTTACACATGTTATGATTTTAAATTTTCATTATAATTTTAATATAAAATTTATATTATATGGCATACTTTTCAAACTTTTCTTATCTTAAAAAGTAATATTTTCTAATATAGAATCTATAATATATAAGAATTATTATTTTATTTAGAGTTAGTATATATATAGAGTTAAAATTATTCAAGTTGTCCAACAGAAAAGAAAATTAAAGTAAGAAATTTGTACAACTTATTAGTCAATATAATTATAGAAGTCTCAAAAATATTTGAGTTACTTCCGATTCAATTTAAACTGGCTTATTCTTTAAAAAATCTAGGAGTTCTAACCTATGAAGTAACAGAGGACTGGTGATGCGCATTACAAAGTTGCTAAGTCAAACCTGGGAAGTTAGAGTTACGCTTATAAACAGAGAAGCAAATTGGGTAGCTGACTGGTTGGCTATTTTGGTACTCGGATGTCAGTGCGTTGGCAGTGTTTTGATATTCCATATTCCTCCTCAGGGTGTCATTCCTTGGCTGCAGCATCATTTGGCCGGCGTTACTTACAACAGTTGGTGCTTAGGTAAGTCTTTAAGGCTTTGCCTTCGCTCCCTTATCACAGTCAACAGCGTATCCATTCTCACTAAACGGATACACTATTGTCAGTAGCCATTCATGCTTTCCCAATCTTGTGTGAAAAATTGGTGATTGATCGATTGTGGTGGAAGATGGGTCTAGAGAGAGAGAGTCGAGGAAGGTTGACGAAGAAGGAGAAGAATGTAAATTTTATGGTTAAAAATTATTTAAAAAAATTTATAATTTTCTTAAAAATAAATTTTAATTATTTTATCAAAAAAATTTACTTGAACTAAAATTAGAAAATGTGTATCTAATTAAATTGATAAAATTAATTTGAACATTTTCAGATATTTACTCAATTTGTAGAGAGAAATTGGACTATAGTCAATTAAAAAAATGTTATTTTGTACTCTTTTTATTAATTTTAGTTAACCATTTTGGACAAAAAGAAAGAAAGTATGCATCTAATTGTAGTTATTTCTTGATCCGGATCAATTTAATCTCATAGCATTATTATTGATATTAATTTAATTATATATAAAAAATTTTAAGCAGATCAATTTGATCATGTAGCAGGGATGAGCACGAAACTCAAAAACTCTCGAATTGAAACCAATAATCGAATTAAACTAAATTAAAATAAAAAATCTTCAATCTGAATAGTAAAATACTCAAATTAGACCGTATCGTTTGATAACGGAGATTTTATATTACTCAAACCGAGAATTAGACTAAATATCTTATTCCAAAAAAATAAATTGGAATCTTATATATATATATATATATATATATATATATATATATATATATATATATATATATATTATTAATTTTATTAGTCAATTTACTCAATTAGTGTATATTATTAATAATGTGATTATTTATTAATTATAAATCATAAATTAACCATAAACAATAAAAAATTTTAATTCAACATTTAATGTGTAAGTTATTAGTTATAATTTATTAAATTATTACTTATTTATCACAAAGGTTAAAATATAAAATTTAATTTTAATAAATTAAAAAATCAAATATTTGAATCAATGCTCTATCGAACTAAACTTAATCATTTTAAAAAAAATCAAAAAATTAAATTAATCCATCTCGAATTTTAAAAAATCAAATTGAATTCAATTGAAAATTCAAAATCAAACTGATTTCATATTTTTAAAAACTGTAAAACTTTGATTCAATTTCAAAGATTTTTAAGTCTCTAAATTTAACTGAACCATACGAATCATGCAGCATTATTATTGATATTAATTATTATGGTTCAAATTTTTTAAGCCGCACAAGTTGATCACAGTTCCAGATGCAAGATATTTCGCCGTCGTTATTGAATGCAAGTCAAATTTGACTACGCGTCATAGAATTGAATTCCGATGCGACGCGACAAAAAAGAGACACTTCGACTGGACCTGTATTGTTGTAGGGGTGCCGTTGTACCAACCGTGACCACTGAAAACATTAATTAATCTTAAGTTCTTTTTTTTTTTTTTTTTTGAACTTATATTCTATTTTCATATACAGTGTCTTAATTTACCTCAATTTTTAAGAATAAAATTTTAAAAATTTAAAATTTCTCACTTCTTTTTCTATTTCATAAATATATCAAATAAAAACATAGAAATTTTAAAGTACTTTTCTTTGGCTCTGTTTGTTTTGCAAAGGAAAATATTTTTCTCATTTTTTTATTTAATATATTCAAAAAATTAATCAATAGAAATTATTTTTATGATCAAAAGAAAACTAAATTATTTTTCAAAAAAATAACTTCTCTTTTTGAAAATAAAAAGTCATTTTTCAAAAAATAAATCATATAAACACATATATTTATTATTATTAGTCATTTTTATTACCAAATCGTTCATTATTGGCTTATAATAGTCACAGGTGACATATGAAATCCATAAAATTTTTATTTTTAATATTTTTTTATATTAAACAATAAATATTATAAATATAATATATTTACAATCTAAATTTTGTAATAATCTTAAAAATTAAAAGAAAATTAATATTTTTATAATATATTCCAAACACTAGCAAATATGTTGCTTAGAAAACATTTTCTTCAGAAAATATTTTTATCAAATAAGTTATTTTTTATGAAACAAATTGAGCCTTAAAATGAGATCTCATTTTGCATTTCTTAATGTAATAACCTAACATGCAAGAAGTGCTTGAGGATTTTAATATTTTTTTATTTTACATTATAAGAAAAATAGTGAGACATTTTAAGTTTTTAGAATCCTATTCTTAAATTTTTGAAAAAAAATTAATATACCAAACATGACAATAAAATTAGAATCCTACCCTATTTTCATTCATTAGCATACCAAATACGCTCTTGTAACAGATTTGGTTATATTAAAAGATAGAAAATAAAATCTGAATTTAAGTTCAATATTTTTATTTAGTGTGAGATATTTTAAACTTTTGGAATCTTATTTTTAAAATTTAAAATTCAAGTGAGGTACTAAATATGAAAATAGAATTAGACTCTTGTCATATTTTCATGTATTGATATATCAAATATGCTCTTATAGCATATTAGTTACATTAAGGAATAAAAAATAAAATTTTATTTTGAGATAAGCATTTTAGTGTTTTAATATTTTTGTTTGGTATATTCATATAATATAAAAATATTGAGATATTTTAAAATTTGAAAATCTATTTTAAATTATGAATGTAAATTGAGATACCCAACATGAAAATAGAAGTAGAATACAATTATATTTTTATTTATTAGTATATCAAACATGTTCTTACAAAATGTTTGGTTACATTAAAAAATAAAAAATAAAATTTTATTTTAATATAAATGTTTAGAAGTTCAATATTTTTATTTGATATTTCCATATATATAAGAATAATAGTGAGATATTTTAAATTTTATTCTTAAATTTTTGAACTAAATTAAATTATTAAACATGAAAATAAAATTGAAATCTTATTCTATTTCTATTTCTTGGTATATCAAACATGTTGGCATGTTCTTGGTTATATTAAGAAATGAAATACTAATGTAAAAAAATTAACTATATTGTGGGCTCCATTTTGGAACAAATAAATCCTTTAAACTTTATATTATGTTATTAATATGATAAAATTACTTACACAAAACTTCTTCCTGAATCAAAATGAATTTTTTTAATTAAAATATTTCTTTTATAAATTGAAGGCAAATCATATTTTCATTTAATCCCAATTATTTCTCTTTTTTTTTTCTTTTTTTTTTTTTTTTGCCTTTCTTTAAAACTATAACACGCATTTAGCGATGATACTAATTCCTATGAAGGCAACTCCGATGGTTTAAGTAATATATATATATAT
>CATIWR010550803.1:0-11361 GCA_949677035.1 Omphalea diandra | reverse complement strand
TATATATATATATATATATATATATATATATATATGTTATATGTGTGTTTTGTGGGTGCAAAGAGGGTGTTTAAATAGAGCCAAAACAAAATAAGTGATAGTGTTATTTTGATTACATAAGGAATAAGTTGTCTTTAAGCAAAATCTTTAATTAGGTTTGTGTACTTATTCGATTATGGTGGCTGCCTTTTTGATTAATGTCTATGCAAGTTCTCTCTTCTGCCAAGGTGAGAGAAAATGAAGAAAAAAAGAGAAGAGAGAAAGAAAATGATTAAATTCCCCTTTGTCTTTCTTGTTCTTGTTCTTGTTTTTATTCTCTTTTAGTGTGTAGATTTAGAGTGAGAGAAAAGATGTAGATGTAGAGAGAGAAAATGAAAAAAATTGAAAAAAAAGGAAGGAATTAGAGAAAGGAAGATTGTGTGGGGGGCTTGGATGCGGGAGTGGAGGAGAGGCGTGAGCTTCGATTTCGCTCTAGTTTGCATGCTAAATGCTACGTCCCTTAGTTTTTTCGACGCGTTTCCAACTCCTATTCCTTCAAGACATCTTGACACTCAACCATCCATGTATAGGAACACTTTATCTTTGTTGTCCTTAATACTTTATTATTTTTTGGAAGACAGATGATTCACACTAATTTAAGTGAAAGTAGACATATAATTCCACATCAATAATTTTAAATCATGTTCTAGAAATGTTATCTAGTTGTACTATATATTATTTATTAGTAATAAAAATAAAGAAGAAAATGAAGGAAATTCTTAATATGAAAGAAAATTAAAACTCAATTTATGGAAATTTGTTTGCTTTAAGGTTCAAAATCATAATGTAAAATTCTAAATAATTTTTTTACATTTTTCTTTTAACTTTATTTTTCCAAATTTAAACTATTTTTTTTTTTTTGGAAATGTGCATTGCTATCGTTGTCCTCATAAATATATCTGACAATCACTCAGACTTTATAGTTTTATGCTGACAATTGTAATGATTTTTTAGTAGAATTTATCAATTCATAAATATCTTTTTTTTTATAATAAGCTTTTGTCATTTATCATTTTTTATTAATTGTTTAGATTTTTCTATTCACTTTTCATTAATAAGATGAATTTATTTTCTTATGTAATATAAATGTCTTACCTTTAAATTTATAGTTTGTTTTTATCATACTAACTATTCTTGATTTTAGATTTTTAGTTATTTTATTCATGGATATTTTTAGAATTGAAGACGAAATGATAAATTTTTTTTTTGAAAAAAATAAGCAAACTTCATTAAAAAGAAAAGGAATGATATTTAATTAATAAGAGTTGAATGGAGATAGGATTTTTTTTCTATCCACACTAGATTCTCTTAGTTACATGAAAAAATAAATTTGGCTAGATTATGGGCCACCAAATTAGAATGCCTAGAGATAAAAGCAAAGAAAGTTGACTAAAAAAGTAAATAAGTGGATTAATATGTGCAATTAACACAGTTGATCACTAAAGTATGGGACAAATTCTATAGTAGTCGCATACATATAAATTTGTTCAACTCAGTCATGAAAGTACATTGATGAGTTCAGATTGATACCCTAGTTAAATTTTGGTCTATGAGCTTATCAAAATGATGATGTGGCCATTTTATTGGACACATGATAGTTGACATTCTTTAAAATTTAGACACGTCATGACAAGTAGGACTATCGTGCCATATCACTTATGTGAGTCCCACACTCACACACACTTACCCCTACACCTTGCTTATTCATGCTCTTCTCTTCTCTACAACTCTTAATTTTCTTTTCCTAAAATCAATCAATTCCATAACCAACCTAGGCCCAACTTAGGACCATAACCGTGGAAGAAAACATAACTGCTTCTTTTGATTTTCCTAAATTCCTTGATCTCAAGGCTAAACATATGAAACCTACGCCTTTTGTTCGCCAGCTTAGCGATGCCTTCAAGGTCCTCAATAAGGATAACACTAATTACATTTTCAATGCAAATCTGTGCCATACTTTGACTAGCATCTAAGAGAAGTTGGAGCTGGTTGAGTTTGATTAATGGATTTAGGAAGTATATGTTAGGCTGGATGGGAGGATTTGGTATGAGGATTTCATCGCTAGGATGGCAACCAAGTGAAGTAAGATTATCACTAGTTAACAAATCGATCATGTCTTTTTGTTTTTTTTTGTTTGTATTGTTTATGATTTGGGGAAGTTTTAGGGTTTATTTGGTATTATGGTGCCTATTGTTAAACCTAATTTGTGAGAATGGTAAACCTAGCTTTGGAGAATGATTACAAATACATGTAAAAAGTAACCCTTGTCCATGTTGTTTGTGTAAGATCTTATAGGCATATCAATTTATTAAACAAAGATGTTTGGAGAAATAGTTATGGTTAAAACTCTAAGTATTCAACTCCAACAGGCGTTGCCACATTTCAATAGGTATTGTGACTCTAGCAACGGGTGTTGGAGATTCTTAACAGGCATTGAAATGACACCTAAGTATGAGTAAAGTCTTATAGACCTCTCAACCAATGGTTCTCTCAAACGCAACAGGCGTTGGATGACTCAATCACTTAAGCTGTGTAAGTTGATCTTCATAACGGGCGTTGCAATTTCACAATAGGCGTGGCTCTTGAAATCTGAATAAGGCATTGCATTTTCACAACTAGCATTTGACCAAGTGACTAGATTTTGAAAAAACTTTCAAGATCTCGACACGGGTGTTGGATTCCACCAATGAGTGTTGGAAAAGTTCCTAGGTAAAGTGAAGATCTCTAGACCCTTCAACGAGATAATTTAAAAAATACAATAGATATTGAGATCACTTTCAATTGGCATTAGAATTTCATCAACAGTCATTGTAATACTATTGAAAATCTTGAAAAATAGAGCACCAATTTCACATTCTCCTAGAAATTTGCAACATATATTATTCATATCTCAATAGGAGTTGAAGGTGAATTCCAACAAGCGGTAGAATTGCCAATAGTCATTAAAGAGTTATTGAATAAACAATTAAAAAAGTTGAAAGAGGTTTGTCTGGGCAAATCTCTCTGTTGGACTAGGATGTTAATCTTATGTCTTAAACCACTATTAATCTTGATAAAGGAGATTGATCAACTCTAATGATTCAATTAAGTGTTATTTTGCAGTTTTTAGTTAGTCGCTATATTTGATGTTTGATGAAGTCCTTAATCTTTAAAGAAAACAAAGTGCCTCCTAATTCGCAATAGCAACTTCATAAATTATGACTGCGAACTGGATTAAGGCATATTGATAAATTGGACAGATGAATTTGCAGGCTACTTCTCTGCTGTGACCAATTTAAAAAAAGGAGAGCCAAAGTCACAGGAGAATTCACAGTGAGTGTCTCGCCTCAATCGCGACTGCGAATTTCGAAGTAACTCAAAAGGGAATCAAGTCCATAACCACAACTTGACAAGTTTCCCAGGTGACCGTTGAAAGATAAAAATCGTGATGGCAACTTGTGGGTAGCGACTGCGAATCATAAGGAAGAAGATGAACATTTTTGGTAAACGATTTGCTGTCCTGAGTCGCGACCTGCATAAGGAAAATCGTGACCGCTACTTTTATGATCAGGTAAAAGGCAATAACTATATTTTTTTTAGTGAACCAATGAGAAGATGACACGTGGACTAGCCATTAGACACAAATGAGATTTTTCGCCATAAGTTTTGGCTCATGTATGGAAATTGAAAAATTGCGATCGCGAAATAGTAGTAGCGACCGCAAATAAAGCCTAACAAGCATTTAATGCAAAAAATCTATCTAACATACTTTGAAGATTTGCTACCAGTTTTATTACAACGTCTCTTTGGTGGGTATAGACTATAAAAACCTTACCAAACAAATGTAAATGCAAGAGAATTCATTAATTTGTAACCCAAACTCTTGCAATTTTGCTACTCAATCTTTTCTCTTATTTAGGTGATTGTTTGGTGTGAGCATAAACACCATTTGTAAAGGTTATAGTGTGAGCCTATAAAAACATTAAGAGAGATTATTGTGTGAGCCTTAAAAACACAAGAGTAGTAGTTGTTGTGTGAGCCTTAAAAACACAAGTCTAAAGGTTGTTGTGTGAGCCTTCAAAACATAAGTGTAAAAGTTTAGTCTGAGCTTGAAAACACCATTGGAAGATAGTGAAACTCCTAATTGCTAAGAGTTGGGGAGTGGACGTAGGGTCAATTATACCTGAACCACTATAAATCTTGTGTCTCCATTCTACTAATTTTCTTTCTTACCATCTTGTTTTAATTTTTATACACCAATTCAACTCCCCTTTCTTAGTGGCTAGGGCCAACAAGTGGTATCAGTGCCTAAACACTTAAACAAACCTTTATTGGTGAGTAAAAGATCATGGCACAAGAGGGAATCCACTCATACCTCAAGCCTCACTTTGATGGAATCAACTATACTTATTAGAAGTATAGAATGAAAATCTATCTTGACACAACTGTGGTGGACCTCTGGGATGTGGTGGTAAAAGAATGGAAGCCACCCACTAAGGTGGTGGATGGAATTAAAGAACTTATCCCAAGAGAAGAATGGGTTGAAGCTCACTAGAGATCAAATGGAAAAAACAAAATAGCAATGACCATTCTTTTAAGCTCTCTTTTTAGAGAAGAGATTGGAAGAGTGCAACATTGTCAAACAACATATGCCATTTGGAAGACACTTGGGAATTACCATGAAGGCACAACTTTAGTAAAGTCAAGCTAGTTGAAGATATACGTAACTGAATGGGAGCTATTCATGATGAAGGATAATGAAAGCATCATCGAAATGACGAATAGGCTCCTATTTATTGTCACCAAAATAAAGAAATTCAAAAGGACACTCATAAACTATGAGGTAAACAAAAAAATCCTTAAAACCCTTCCTTTAGATAAATTTGGTGCTAGAGTGTGCAACATCTAAGAGTCCAATCCAACGATTAGAAAGGTGCCAACAGACGTCTTGATAGGTAATCTCTTGACTTATGAGTTGGCCTTACAAAAGGATGAATAAATAAAGAAGTTAAGAGGCCAAGGAGATAAACCAAAAAAAAGAAAGAAGAACCTTGACTCTTAAGTCTTCAACAAAGGAGAAAGAGGTAGAAATTATCTCAAGTGATGAAAAAAGTGACAAGGAAGAAAAGGAGCTAGCAATGCTCTCAAGGATGACAAAGGAATTGATCAAAAGAAGAAAAAAAAGAAAAGGCTTCAAGAAGACAACTCCTAGTCCAAGAGAGAAATCTAACGATGTCACTTACTATGAATGTGGCAAGCAAGGCCACATCAAGTACGAGCGTCCCAAATTAAAAAAGATGAAGAGATGAGACAAAGAGAAGAAAAAGAGTTTTTTAGCCATTTGGGATGATAGCTCAAGTGAAGAAGAGGAAGAAGGAGAAGTTACCAATATTTGCTTCATGGCACAAAAGACTCTACAAATGAGATAAATACTTCTTCTCATTCTAATTCTAATTTTGAATTTGATGAGATTGATGAAGAACTTCTAGAGGTTCTGACCATGAGATGTGACAAATACAAGTCACAAATGAAATCTTACAAAAGAAAATGTCAAAAGCTAGAGGATGAATATAAATCCCTCAATGACATTGTAAGAGAATTGAGAGCATCTAATGATGAGCTCAAAAACTTAATGGATAGTCTTTCTATTTCATCTTTTTCTATGGCTTCACTTAGAAAGGAGAATGACACTAAAAAAAGAGAAGTCATTAAGCTTAGAAGCTCAATCTCCAAGTTCTATAAAGGAATGAAGCCTTGGACACATTGATTGTGTCACAAAGACCTCCACTAATTAGACATGGTCTAGGCTTCAATGGAGCATTCTCATCTTCTCAAACTATATTTGTTAGATCCTCAGAACCTCAATCCTTAAGGGTAGAGGTAATTGGGAAGAAAAGTGTTCCTAACAGTAAGCCTTCTAAGGCTAAGGGCAAAAGGAAGGCTCCTCCAAACTCTAGAGCCAAGACTCAAAAAGCTAACCATGCTTATATGTACAATAAAAAGCATGGTCATTCTCATAAAAAATTGTCTACTCCTACTCATCATACATGTTCATGCATGCATTCACATGACCAAGGTATGAGAAGGCCTTTTACTCATAGTAAATTTATACATAGGAGAAACCTCATAAGTCCAAACTCTAATGTCATTATTGCATGAGATTTGGACACATTAATATTCATTGTTATATTAGGAAGGCTCACCTTAAACTAGAGGACCCTTCATCTTTTAATCCTTAAGGACCCAAGTATGATTGGGTACCTAAGAAAAGGTAACTCATTTTTATTGTGTAGGGGAGTGTGGCTTCCACCAAACAAACAACTAGCATGTGGATAGTAGATGTTCCAAGCATATGACTAGAAATAGGAAGCTATTCATAGCATTAAAAGAAAAAAAAGGTGGAGATGTCACATTTGGTAACAATGCCAAGGGTAAGGTAGTTAGCATTAGAACCATTGGTAAGAATGGTTGCTCTTTAATTGATAATGTTCTTTTAGTTAGTGGCTTATAACATAATTTGTTAAGTGTAAGTCAATTGTGTGACAAAGGTAACAAAGTCACCTTTGATCCTGGGGAATGCCGAGTCACTACTTTAGTGGATGATGGGGTTATTTTCAAAGGTGAAAGGAAAGGAAATACCTACTCAATTGACTTAGACAATTTGGCTAACTAATCTTTTAAGTGTCTTATGTCTATGAGCAATGAAGCTTGGTTATGATGTAGAAAGCTTAGACATGCAAGCATGGATCTTCTTTAAAGCCTATCTATAGGAAAGTTAGTGGAAGGTCTTCCCAAGCTAAACTTCTCCAAAGGCAAGACTTGTGATCCATGCCAAATGGGAAAGCAATATCATGCTTCTCACAAAGCCAAAAATGTTGTAAGTACAACTAGACCCATTCAACTTATTCATATGGACTTGATAGGACCCACTAAAAGTGTAAGCTTAGGTGGAAAACACTATGTACTAGTCCTTATAGATGACTACTCTAGGTTTACTTGGGTATCTTTTCTAGCTTATAAGAATGATTCATTTGATGCTTTTAAAAGCTTTGCAAAAAGGGTTCAAAATGAAAAAGGCTACTTCATATCTACTATTAGAAGTGACCATGGAAAGGAATTTCAAAATGAGTCTTTTGAAAATGATTGCTTGAAGAATAAAGTTTTTCAGCTCCTAGAACACCATAACAAAATGGTGTTATTGAGAGGAAAAATAGAACATTGGTGGAAATGGCTAGGACAATGCTTAATAAGTATTCTTTACCAAATTACTTTTAGGCTGAAGCCATTAATACTGCATGTTATATTGCAAATAGAGTTTTTAAAAGATCCATTCTCAATAAAACATCTTATGAGTTATGGAATGGAAGAAAACCCAAGATATCATACATAAGAGTATTTGGATGTAAGTGCTATATTTTGAACACCGAGGATAATCTTGGGAAGTTTGATTCAAAAACCAATGAAGGTATCTTCTTGGGATATTCCAACTCAAGTAAAGCATATAGAGCCTTTAACAAAAGTTCAATGGTAGTTAAAGAGTCTATGAATGTTGTTTTTGATGAATCTAGTAAACTTGATCTTGGGAAAGGTATTTTTGGTGATGATCATGTAGGTGACTTTGAGAAGTTGGAATTGGAAAATTCTACAAGAAAAGAAGATAAAAAAAGAAGGTGATTCATTAAGAGTATATGAAGACCAACATCATCAACAAGTAGAGCCAAGCCAAGATCTACCCAAGGATTAGAGATTTTTCAAGTATCACCCCAATGACTTGATTATTAGTAATACATCTAAGGATGTAAGTACTAAATCTTAACTTAATCTTTTAGATAATAATCTTGCTTTTATTTCTCAACTTGAGCCAAAATTAATTGATTGATGAGACTCTTGATGATGAGAGTTGGGTACTTACTATGCAAGAGGAACACAATCAATTTGAGAGAAACAAGGTATGGAAACTTATCCCTAGGCCTAAAAAACACCTAATTATAGGTTGTAAGTGGGTGTTTAGGAACAAGTTAGATGAGCAAGGTTTTATCACTAGAAACAAAGCTAGATTGATTGCTAAAAGATACAACCAAGAGGAAGGTATAAACTATGATGAAACTTTTTCCCCTGTAGCAAGATTAGAGGTCATTAGGATTCTTTTAGCCTTTGCATGTCATATGAATTTTAAACTTTTTCAAATGGATGTGAAAAGTACTTTTTTGAATGGCATCATTGAGGAGGAAGTCTATGTTGAACAACTTCCTAGTTTTGAGTCACATTGTTTTCCAAACCATGTTTTTAAATTGAACAAAGCCTTATATGATTTGAAACAAGCTCCAAGAACTTAGTATGAAAGACTTAGTTCATTTCTCTTGAAAAATGATTTTGAAAAAAGAAAGGTGGATTCCACACTTTTTGTTAAAAAATACAAACATGACACATTAATTGTTAAAATCAATGTTGATGATATCATTTTTGGTGCTACTAATGAATCTCTTTGTGAGGATTTTGCTACGATATGACTAAGGAATTTGAAATGAGCATGATGGGAGAGCTCAAGTTCTTTCTCGGTCTACAAATCAAGCAATCCAAGAAAGGGATCTTCATCAACCAAGCCTAATACACAAGGGAGATACTCAAGAAATTTTGCATGGATGGTTGTAAGGTAGTAAAAACTCCAATGAGTGGTACCATCAAGCTAGATAAGAATGAATCGGGCAAAATGGTAGATGAAAAGAGATGTCGAGGTATGATAAGATCTCTGTTTTATCTTACTGCTTCTAGGCTAGATATCATGTTTATGTGTGCTATGTTCCAATCCTTTCCTAGAGAGTCTCATTTGAATGTTGTCAAGAGGATTTTTAAATCTTTGCATGACACAATTCACTCAGGGTTATGGTATCCTAGGAATTCTTCATTTAGTCTCGTAGGATATTCAGCTGCGGATTATGTAGGTAGCTTATTAGATAGAAAAAACACTTTTGAAACTTGCCAACTTATAGGTGAATGCCTAGTTTCTTGGTTCAGTAAAAAGCAAGTGTCGGTTGCCTTATCCACTGCGGAAGCTGAGAATATGGCTGTAGGTTATTGTTGTACCCAAGTCCTTTGGATGAAACAACAATTAAACAATTTTGGCAAAGTGATTGATCACATTCCTATTAAATGTGATAACACAAGTGCTATTAATCTCTCTAAAAATCCCATCCAATACTCTAGGAGCAAACACATAGATATTAGACATCATTTCTTAGAGATCATGTGCAAAAAGATGATGTTGTGTTAGAATTTATTGACAAAAATCATCAATTTGCAAATATTTTCACTAAACCTCTAAATGAAGAAAGGATTAATTTCATTAAGAGAGAATTGGGATTGCTTGATGAAAGTTCCCTAAAGTGAAAATTTTTATATGTGATATTGCTATGTGTATTGATATTTGTTGATTTGTGATATTTGTCGTTGATATATAGTTAAGTGGATCATAATTTTTTCAAAATTCAACTATTTTTCATTGCTAACTCATAATTCGCGGTCGCTATCCTTCCTTCACGGTCATGAATTACAAGTCAATTTCACCCGACTATCAAATATCAATTCGCAGTTGTAAAATTTCTGCTCCACTATAAATTTTGGTCAAATTTTCAAATTTTTGACTGTTAAGGTGCATATTCCCAAGGAAACTTTGTCCTTTACTCACATTGTTCAGAATTCATAGTCATGACTCTTGAATTCGCGGATGCGAATTAGAGTAACTGCCTAGACATTTAAGTGATTTGACTGCCAATAGTTGCCAACTCTTCATTAATTCATTTCTAGCCATTTATAGCCGTTTTTACACCCCTTCAAAGGCTATAAATACCCCCTTCAACAGTGACATTCTCACTACTATTTCAAACATCTTCACTCTCTCAAATCTCTCTAAATTCTCCCAAACCCTCTTCCTCTCTTGCTATGGCTCCAAAGAAGTTTTCTAGAGTAGACAAAGGGAAGGTAGTGGCTCAACCCTCTACACCCCCTGCCTTCCATTTCATGAAAGGAGTTACCAAGGAAGAAAAAGATAGGTTCAAAGCCAACTCCTTCAAGATCATTCTCCCAAACAAAATAACCTCATCTTTAATGCCGAAAACCTTGTGTATCAATGCCAAAATACGAGCTTTCCTTTCAAATTTGGGCTGGAACGAGTTCATGTTTCGAGATGAACTCGGTTACGAAGAGGTTGTGCAAAAGTTTATGTGCACCATCCAATTAAGTCGAAAAGTCGATTCAAGAGCAGGACAATGCGAGTTAGTGTTTCGAGCCTTTGGCTACCCTTTTTACATTACTTTTGACCAACTCTCTTCTTTGTTTAATTTACAAGTAAGAGAAAACATCCCCTTCATAGTCTCCGCACTTGATGTTATTTATTCTGAGTTTTGGTCGAAAATCTCCATTGAAACCAAACACGACCCCCACTCTTCTTTATCTAAACAAATCAAATCTCTACCCCTTTGGATACTCCATTGTATCATCACCTTTTCATAAACGCAAGAGGTGATGGTAATGAGAAAGTGTCCCAAAAAGACTTGACATTTCTTTTTTGCCTTGTCAAAAATAAACCTATCCAAACTGGTCAGTATCTTGTGAATTAGTTGATGCATATGAGTACCAAACCCAAAAGCCAATTTTTGCTGCCTTCACATATCACTGCCATATACCGTTTTATTGAAGCCCTTGATGACAAAAAAGAAAAATTCCTCACCAAGAAACTTTTACCATCGCAAAACTTTGTAGATCTCACTTACCTTATAAACGCCAAGGCTATTTATCCGGACACCTATGCATATAACTTTGGTGTAGTAGGAGCAAAGAAGATGGAAACGTCACAAGCTTAAAAAAGGAAGTGGCTCCACATTAAAGAAGGCATAATTCAAGTCCCTCAACCAAAACCAAAGACTAAGTTGCCTCTTGCCTCCATTGATCGCAAATTGGATAAATTGATGAGGATGATGAATAGGAGATTCATTTTTATATCACATCTTCATAGTAATATGGTAGATCTTCAAGAGAAACTAGGGGTTCCTCCTTGTCATCTTTCGAACTTTACCAAATTTAAAGATACGCAAAATGAAGATGACAATAAAGACGAAGTTGAGGATGGGGATGAAGTCGAAGGAGCAACATAGGAGCAAAAGGAAGTATCTTCTAAAAATGATGATGATTCTACTACTCTCTAGATTAGGAATCCTTTATATTTTTCTTATTTTTGTTCATGTTTCAAACTTTTGTGATCCGATAGTGATATATATAAAAAGGTTGTTTCTTTGCAAATCATTATCTTATGTGATTGATGAATTTTATCTTTATATTTTGCATTCT
>CATIWR010550800.1:0-44790 GCA_949677035.1 Omphalea diandra | reverse complement strand
TATATATATATATATATATATATAACATGTTATAAGTTGTGCGTGGTGTGCTTAAGATTTGTGTGATTATCTTAAACTATATTGGTTTCCAATTGTGTTTCTGGAAACAAAGGCTAAAGTATTGTGTGTGTATTTTCAAATGGAAATAAAAGCCTTATTGTGAAGCTTTGTGAATTTCTCTTACTCATTTGAGCATGTGTGAAAGAGAAATGTTTGGAGGACTGACAAGAAAATAGTGTATTGATCACATGTGGGTACTATTTTCTTGTTACACTGTCATATCAGAATCTAAATCGGTTAAGTTGTCAATATTTGTGACTATAGTTTGGTACTATGTCAATAAGGGCATAATTACTGTCATGATCCGATATTGATAATTTAATGTGGATAGAACTGTGTTTGAGGTGTCATTTTATCAATAAAGTATATGTTTTCTAAAATTTATGGCCACATTTGAGTTTAAAGTATTCAGTCCGAGAGTCGTTTTAAAAAATGTTTTCTTTTTTAAAACATGAAAACGTCATAATTAATATTGTCCAAGTGAAAGAATGTTGAAAATTTTATGTGAGCTAATATTAATTATGAGTTTATTTTAATTATTTATAAAACGGACTGAATAATATAGTTTATTGATTGGGGGTAAGTCCAATTAAAATGTGATCAATTGAGTTATGGGCTTGTGACACCTTTTGTGGACCGATATGGAAGACGGCCAGTGTAGATCTATTTTAACATGACCCTATGATGAATGAGTCTGTTAAAATTTATTATAAATAGGTTTGGTCTCATCTCCTGCCTTCATAACGAAAACCCTAGTTGCTACGCCCATTGTAGTCGTCTTTGAGAAAGTCAAGGAGAGGAAGACCTATCTTTCTTTTTAGCCCTTCTGACATATTATTCAAGTAGTTTAATTTCAGCATCTGTAATCATGGCTCAAAACAATTTGAGATTCAATGCGGAGACATGTACGCAATTTGCTTATGTTTAATTGTTAGAGTTAGTGTTCTAAATTTATGTACTAGATCCTGAATTAAATTATAACAGGTTGACTTTGAAATTAGTTTTTAATGATAATGTCATTTACATTTTTTTTGTCTATATAATAATAAAATTTTAAATTAATTAATTAAAATTAATATATAAATAATTAGCATCTTATAGAAAATTATTATTTAATTAGATTTTCAAATAAATAAAATAATAGAAACAAAATTTATTAATTATTTTAATAAAAATAAAAAAATTCATAATTTATATATTTTTTCTTTTTTTTTTATCATTTTTCTTTTTAATTCTTTTAGATTTTTTATTTATTATACATGAAATCAAATACTTTATTATCATTAAAGTCTTAAAGAGGACTAATAAAAAACTTCTTATATAGTAAACTTCCTAATTATTTTTATATTAAAGACTTTTTTCTTATTAAATTTTCTATGTTTTTAGGATTAAATAAGAAAATTAAATAGTAATTATTAGCTTACTTACCTCATAATAAAATAAAAATATAATATATTATCATTTATCAAAATATTATGTTGTCAATATAATTGATTAGTAAATAACAAATACTCATCCAAAATTACGTCTAAAATCAAAATTAACTACATATATACTGATTATCCATTAAAATAATTAAAATAAAAAAATATTATTACTATTTATATAAATTTACTGTTATATTCATAATCAATTGTATCTAAATATTACTTCTTTTTTTTTTGTCGAATATATATCATGCATTAGGTAAGTGCCAGTATAATTGAAAAAGAGGGGAACAAAAAAAATCCTCGACCCGCATATTGAAGTCGATTATCCCGTTAAAGTAGTTACGTTGATAGCAAAAGGTGGTCATTATAACTGAAAAATTAAATTCTTTTAACAAATTCCCATGAATACCCTTACTCAAATGAAATGCTCTACCAAGCCTGCTTCGAGTTTTCTCTCATGGCCAACTAGATCTCTATCTTAAGGCCATCATCCTGATCATTATCATCCAAAAAATGGTTCGTTCAGTCTGAGTTTTAAATTCAACGTCGCATTTCGATCCTTAGACACTGCATTCTCCGAGTATGGAACCAAATTCTTATGTGTTCCTCAGGGAAGCCTATCCATTACCGGATGTTGCCGCTATTCCCTCGGCGGTTTCCCCTTCGTCAGACACCGACTCCGCCCACCCCCACGACAGTGAATTTGTGTCTGCCAATGCCTGTTGTCCGTGTTCTCCCACGAACACCGTGGCCATATGGAATACTGATAATAGAAATAATAATAATAATAATAAGGATTCGGATTTAGTCGCTTTGAAGATTAGTCTCCTTGGCGATTGCCAGATTGGGAAGACCAGTTTCCTGGTAATTGATTAATTAATTAATAGTATTATTTTTACTATGTAATATGTATTATCATTATCTTAATCCGCTTGAGCTATCAACAATATTTTGAAAATCGGACCAAATTGATCGATTAGATTGATAAAATTAAGAATTGTATTAGTAATTAATTCAGTTTGTTTTGAATTATTTTTTAATATTATTTTTTATATTTTAAATATTTTTTAAGTTTTTAAAGTTATTTTAATAATATAAAAAAAATTATTTATTATTAAATCAATTAAACTAAATCGATTAAACTGAAAATTAATCAACTGATTAATTCATTAACTGGTTCAATTGAAAAAACACTGATTATCACTTAGGTCTGATTGGAATTGTGATTATTAATTTGTAACGTTGAAAGGTAATTAATTTGAATAATGTGCTGTTAATTATGGATAAAGGCCTAGTATGTGGGAAGAGAGAGAGAAGAGAGAGGAATGCTAAAAGACGGGATGCATATAGTGGATAAGACCTTATGGGTTAAAGGCGCGCGTATTTCTTAGTCTCTGGGAAAGATGGTAAGTTATTTTTTATTTTTTATTTTTTTGGAAATTATAAATTAAGTTAATGATATATATAACCCCAAAAATTTTATTTATTAATTTTTAGGCGATGAAGGATCACAACTGCAAGTTCCCTTGGCTTGCAAGGATTCTGTAGCAATTTTAATTATGTTTGACCTCACAAGTCGTTTCATATTAAATGGGTTTATTTTTCTAATCATCTATTATTTCTACTTATTCATTTGATATTTTTTTATGCTGATTTTGTCACTCTAAATTTGTGAACTTATTTTTTCGGTGTCATAAGGTGGTATCAAGAAGCAAGGAAATGGAATCAGGTAGTTAGGTCCTATTTGGTATTATTTTCTATTTTTTATTCAAAGACCAAAAAATAAAATTTTGAAAATAAAATTTAAAGTTTTAATCTTCTATTTTTTAAAATATTTCTTAATACATATGAAAAGAATTAAAAAATAGTGTTTTAAAAGTATGTTTAGTGTTCTTAAAATTAAAATAAAAGTAAAAAGTCATAGTGATATCAGCGCCTTTTAATCTTTTTATTTTCTAAAAAAAGAAAAATAAAAGGAATCTCCTACTTGAATTATTTTTAATTATTTTGTGTAACTTGTTGATTTTGTAGACTGCGATTCCAGTTCTGGTGGGAACCAAGTTTGACGATTTCATTCAGCTGCCCATTGATCTGCAATGGGCAATTGCTAGCCAGGTACGTATCCTTTTCATCTCATTCATAGCCAATTTGTTATTTTCAATCTACTGAAATTATTCATTATATTTTATTTATATCCTCTCTTATAGACACAAATTAACACATTGTCTCTATTTTATTTTCTTTTGTCATAAAAATATGGGACAAGAAATCATGCACTGTTTGTTTAGATATATCAATTATGAAGTATATAATTGGATGATGATTGATGAGACCTGAAGATAAATGTCGCAAACAGTTTGGGTTAGACAAGTGTGAATCGGGTTAATTTCACATCTTAGTTTTTTAAATGAGTTACAAGTGAATTGGATTAAGGCATTAGATCAGATTACAGAAAAAAAAATATAACTTATTTTTGAGTTATCTTTCAAGTTTTAATTAGAATCAAATTACTCATATTTTTATTTTTTAAAAATAAAAATATTATTGTAATTTAAAAATTAAATAATTAATAATTAAATCAATCATTTTACATTAGATTAAGGTAAAAAATATTTGAATGATTTAATTTTAAATCTTGTATGATTTCGAATCAGATCATATTATTTTTTGATAAATTTGAAATAAAAAATTAGCACATCTACTTGAAGATGAAAGTCCATGGTGATAAAAATAAGAAAAATAAATTTGATTCTTTAAGAAAAACTTATTTTATATTCTTTGAATTTTTTAGAAAATTTATTAGAAACTATATGATTTTTTTCACTCTTTAGACGAGGGAGAAATGATTATTACATAATCTGCAAGATTGGATATTGCGAAATTCAGATGAAACTGGATAGAGATCTCCTTTGTTCTTAAGTTCGTGGCATGTAGGAGACAATTTTTGGAAGCATTTTCTTGAAGGTAGCAATTTCCCCCATATTCAGATTGTTGTTTAACTATTGAAAATCATACACTTGGTCCGCCTAAAATGGCAACCTCAACCCATTATTGAAATAGACAATAAGCTTACAATTAAAGTGGGATTTATCGCTTTGGGGATGAAAACAATATTTATCGCATTGAACTTCTTAAGAATAAACTTAAAATTAAAGAATCTAAATACTAAGTTAAATATCCCCATCTTGATAATGTCTCAACATTTTTTTTTTTTAATAGAAGAGAGCCATTAAGGCCTAGAGCTTTAAGAGGCCCCATAGAGAAAACAACCTTCTTTATCTCCTTCATGGTAACAGGTTTTAACAAAACTTCATTTAATGCCACAGGCACAATCGGTTGAACACAATCAGGAACTTCATTATCCATCTAGATCTGCTTAGCTTCATAAATCTTCATAAAGTATTCTCTGGCTAACCATTCAAGTACTACCAAATTGTCTATCCAAGAGACATCCTCATTCTTTAACATCAAATCTAGTTTCTCCTGCATTTTCTAGATGGTGGTAGAGTGGAAATAGGCTTTATTTCAATCACCTTCCTTCAAGCATTAGACTCGTGACCGTTGTTTCCAATAAAGCTCTTCCTATCTCCATAAATGTTTGAGCTCTTCAATGTTGGTAGCTTCTTTCTCCAACTCCATTAATTTTTTGGGAGATTTTATGCTAAGAATTGCCAACCCTTTGAGCATGCCACCTTTGTAATTGCCCTCCACAATAACGCAATTTGGCCTGAAGAGTAAACTGGTGTGTTCCTCTAAATTGTAAACCTTAGAGTTCCCAATGGTCTTCTCTCAATCAGACTCTAACAACTATTTAGTTATAAATTTGTTACCTTGCTTAGGCACATTAATGAAATCCAAAATAAGAGGATGAAGATCAGATCCCACCATTACATCATGTTTAATGACCGATTCCTCAAACAACATATGCCAATCTTCATTACTTAAGCCCTTATTAATATTTGTAAAATCAACCCATCCCCATCCCTTTTCTTAGACCAGGTGAACTTTGGCTCATACATAGGAAGCTTCTGAAGATGGAATTTTCACAACCAATTATTTATTAACTCCAGTTGTGTCTGAGACACCATCCTCTCCCCTTCCTTATCTTGATTGGATAACACCAAATTCAAATCCCCAATTGCCAAAAATGGAGCTCCCCCACTTGGCCTAAACTTTGCCATCTCCTTTAGAACAATCATCTTATGCTCCCTTCTAGGATGCCCATAAACAAAAGTATTAAACCACTCCTATGATAGCTAGCCCACAAATAATGAACATGAATCCAATTGATAGACTTGCTTAAAATATTTAACTTAATATCCCTATTCCACCAAAGCTTTCACCTACCCGTTCAATGTTGCGTGTAAAAGTTTTACAAGTGCACAAATCACTTCAAGTAATATAATGAGAAGTAGAAATTATTCCCTCATGGATTGAATTTCGATTACCAGACCAAAATTTTCCTAATATCTAGCAATCGAATAATGAAAAAAAATAATTAATCCAAAATCTAAAAATTCTTAAATAAATTAACAACAAAAATTAATTAAAAGAAAACTTATGCAAATGATTTCTAAGGAATTTGAGTTCACGACAACACTCTTCCTTAATTATACCAAGAGTTTTATTTCTCATGTAATTGGGTTACTCTTGAAGTTTGATTTCCTAAATTAACTAATAATCACGCTCAAGCAAAATTGAGCCTATAACTACTGAAATTTTGTTTACTCTCATGGTCATAAACTTCATTAATAATGCATTAAGTTTCTTGAACAATCCTTTGAGTCTAGAATTCAAGCCTACTTTCGTGGTCTCAATTTTCTAGTTTAACATATTATTGCTAATCCTAGATTTCCACTTTCACTCCATGATTAAGTATCTCAAACCTTGAATTTATGTGGTCATTCATATACACAAGTCAATTAAGATCAAATACATTAAATAGAAGGGACCCAACATAACTGAAACAAAGATCTCTGCATATAATCATGAAAAAGTATTGGGCTTTGCCTTAATCCTTAAAATAAGAAAAGTAATTCAATCTAGAAGAAGAAACAAAGATGAAAAACCCATTGAAATTAGAAGGAGAAAATCCCAAAGAAGAATAATTTTATTCTAAACAATGAATCTTAAGAAAAACTCTATAAAATCTTCCAATTTCTCTCACAAAATTGATGTAACCCTAAGATCTGAATTTCTCTCCTCAAATCTGTCTCTTTTCCACTTATGAATGAATAACCCATTAGATTACTTTGTTGTTTAAAAGAGAGCCTCATGTTGCATTCAGTTGATTGATCAAACTCTATATTATTACGTTGACCAATGCATGCGCCCTATAATCGCCCATGCAACATTGTTGAAAATCACAATTGAGCATCTTTTTAAGAAATTCCTATGCAAAACATAAAATAAGCAAAAAATTAACTTATTCTAAAATAAAATAATATAATAAAATGAAAATTTCTAATTCTAACTTAAAAATATGTACTGAAAGAATTCCTATCAAACTCCCCAAAACTTAGACTTTTGCTTGTTCTCAAGAAAGGAAGAAATTAAACAAGATAATCTCTCAATTCAAGATCGCAATACTTTAAACTTAGAAAAATTTCATAATAGATTAAGCAATCCATACTCACAAGAAAATTTAAAACATTCGTCAAAACTTTGTAAGCAATTTTAAGTCTCAATCAACTAAGAAAGTTACAAAAACCACAATACTCCTTTTTTCTTTTTTCTTTCCAATGCAATTTAAAATCAAGCATAACACAAACTAATATTGTCAAAACGCTTCATAACATAATATTATACATAATTGCATAGGTAATAACACACAATCAATTTCCACTAATTTAATCACACAATTAATCAAAGATAAAAAAGTCTTTATTAGCTTGTAACGTGGCTAGGGGTTAATGGCTTGTAAAAAAAAGGGTACAAGGTATAAGCAAAAGTATTTCAAGAGTTAAAATTAATCAAGTAACACTAAAATTTTCATATGTTCTAAAAAATTCACTACTCATCAGCCTTTCCTTCTTATTTTCTTAAGCAACAATCACTCAATTTATCATAATTCTACACAAAGCTCATGAGCAAATTGTTGATATAATGCTCTTAAATACAATTATGAGCTCCAAATAATTCCAAACTTAACTCAAAAGAACATCACAATTTCTCAACTTGTTTTTATGAAACAAAGATAACTAAATAATTGAAATTGAATAAATGCAAGTATCATAATCCTTTACTAAGTCCTCTCGTATCTTAAGTACTTGCAACTTATGCTCAAACGTTCATAAAAGAAAAAGATTCCACCATTTCATCACATATCATGAAAATTCTAGTACTATAAAAAAATTTCAATTTCATCGCTCTCTTGGAGGGTAAGCCATAATATGAGCTATATGGAAATAAGGATAAGGGTACTAAGAAAAAGTTTATATACAATCTTTGAGTGTATTTCAAGGCTAAAAAAAAAAAAAAAAAAAAAAGAGGGTGCAAAGGAAAAAAAGATATAAGTTATGAATGGGGCTAAATAGGCTAATACAATGAATACCTAAATCTTTTCCTTGATTAAATGTGAATTAATATTTCGTCTCAAAACACTGTATGTCTTATTTTAGAATTAATGGAAAATTTTCAACAAATTAGCATGCACATACTTTGAATTTAAAGAAACAATCCTTTCTTAGGTGTAATGATTCAAATAAATTTCTTAATCAAATTCATACAAGTCACTTGCTTATCAAATTTATCAAATTTCTTTAGATGTCTAGATTTCCAAATGAGAAGATCATGCCTAATTTACCATGACAATTTAAACAACTCAAAATTTTCACAATCATTTCATTGATTAATACACTAATTTAATTTTTTTTTTTTAACTCTTAGAACAAACAATACTCATCCCTAATAAAAGAATCAATAAATTTAATTAAAAAATAAACTAACTAATATATAAATAATAAAAATCCTATAAATTCTAAAAAACAATTTTTTTTTTCAATTTTATGCCCCTCCCCTAAACTTAATCACAACATTGTCCTCAATGTTTGAAAGAAAGGAAAGAATTAAAAATAAAAATAAATTAAAAAAATAAAAAATTTCGCTCTCCTATTAAATATCTCAATTGAATCATGAATATAATTGATTTGTATGACGCTTCTATTTCTTCCATTTCCTTCTTGTGTTTGAGCCACTCATCATCAAACAATCAGTTGACATTAACATTATTGAGGAATGAAAAATTAAAAGTGAAACAACATTGAAACTTGGATTTATCTGACTAAACAGTGGTGCACAGGTTATGGCATGGGTCATACCCCATGCACCTAGAATTGAAATTCCAGTAGTCGAATTGCGGTCAACAGTTATCTCAAAAAAATGTCATTTTGTGTACACATCATGCATTCACCACTTGTAGCATAGCTATGAAGAAAATCCCTTCTTATTTCACATTTTTCGAAACCAACGCAAAATAAAACATAAAAGTGCATAATTCATACTTCTTACCTTACAGCAACAATTCAATATATCTAATAGTTGCATAACTCAAATCATAATTACAACTCCAAATAGCAATAAAGTAATCAGATTAATTTCTTTTTGGAATTTCATTCTTGCATCTCGCAAATCACAAGTATCATTAAGCATAATTCAATTTATCCATATACTTATATATATTATAGCATAATTACACACTTCCAATTGCAAAATGCATAATTGACACTTATCAGGTCTAGTTTCGTAACTATTTCGTCTCATCAATAATCAACACTTAAAAATGCACATTGAACAACCAATCATACTTCAATCACATACTTTTTCCATGTTTAAAGAAACACATAAAATCAGATTTTTTTATGTAACAACAACATCATTAGCAGAGATTAAACATATGATTCACATACAAAATATAAACCTAAAAAATCCACAACATAAAATCTGCTAATATCATAAAAATGTTTTTTCGATCTTTGCAATTTCAGAAGCAATATATATCCTAAGAACCATGCCCCAAAACTAATTATACTTGCAACAAAATAAAGTTGTCCCACAATGTCCACAATCTACAAAAAGAGCATAATATCCATAACATAAACGACAAACAATTGTTCGAAATAAAAAAAGAAAAATAATAAGAACATGACCAAATGCAATAAAATTTAGAACAATTCTCATTTACTGCGGCGGTGGCTTGTGTCCCACGTTTGCAAAGAACCCATTGAGATGCTCCTACATCACTCGCATTTGATTATCCAACTCCTCTTAGTCATTATTTGAGTCGTAGACATACCAAATGGATGGCCTGATTGCTGATTTTCTTCATCCTCCTCTGCATCAGGTGATTGCTCATCCTTGTAAAGCATATAAAGGCCTCTCAAGGTTCTGCATAATTTAATCTGAGTCAAATATGAATAATCGAGGTATTTGATTGTTGTTATAGGCTCCTATGAATAAATTCAATATTGAAAACCTACAAATGACATGGCAACAACCGACACAAGCCATAAAGCCCAACATAATTTTCCCTGTTTTGGCTTTGGCTTCTGCCTGAGTTACTTATGAAGCCAAAATCCCCAATTTGGGTGTTTGTGCTCCTCCATGCACCAAAAGAAAAAAAAAGGTCACTTTTAGATACCAAACCTATGTTTTCCCCCTCTTGCGAATAAAGTGTAAGCCATAAATCGATGTATGTATCAAAACTCAAATTCTTTGATTTCATGTGATTTTGATTGTCCTACTGCGAATGCTATTTTCCCCTTTATGAGTGCTTCTCAAAACTCCTATTCTTTGAATTATGGTGGAGTGGTTGTGTATGCATCTTCAAAAAATCCAAATATCATATCAAACATAGCCATTCGTACCTTGTACGTAGTTTCGAATAATCGAACCTCAAAGTAAGGGACAAATTGGATTCCTCCACCTTCTGTAATAGAGTAAAGGTGGTAAGAAACTCCAGTGTAATCCCATCAAATGCAGGAAGTCTCATTTGTGTGAATTTTCTAAGTCAAATTCCTCCCACTAACGACCCAACATGGCCCTCTATTTTTAAGGTTGTAAAGCTGCTTCATAATAAAATTTATTTGCTTTAAACTCGTAATTTTTCAAGATTTGGTACCTGGCAGCTTGCAAATCATCTTCAAATTCCAATTGAGGTGTAAACAGCGATAGCGATGGTGGTGGTAGTTGTGGGATTTCAGAACCTAATGATGAAGAGTTTTCTTGTATCAGTTTGAAGAAGCATCTTTCTCATAAGCCTTCTTCTTTACAGCTTGCTTGAGTATTAACATCATAAAAGATGAGATCAATGCAAATCAAATTTACTAATGGTGGTTTGGTTCGTGAAGAGAGGACGAGAGGGTGGCTATGGCATAATGGAAAAAAATGATGATAGTGGAGTGTCAGGTTTTTGAAAAGTAGGGTTGGTTTGGAAATAAAATGTGGTTCTTAAAGATGGGTTAGTGGTTACTGGTGCATGAATGTCGTGGCTGTTAGAATGGGTAATGGTGTGGGTAACGGTTGGGAGCGGTGGTGTCAGTTGGAATAATGAAAGGGAATAGAATGTTCACTTAGAGTTTAGCGGAAGAAGATAATTCATTTTAACATTTAAACTTCTTCGTAGCCCATTGGAAGAGCCCACCTTCTCCTTTACATTCTAATGAGGCCCACTCCATTAAAACAAAGCTTTATTGAATATCTATTGGCTCAAATGCTAGGTAAAATCTAAATGACTCCTCAAGACCTAGTTCATCCCTCTAAAGCTCATTTTCATTATTCTTCAAGCCCATCACGTCTATGCCATTCCATCACCTCTTCGACTCTACATTTTTTGTGTGGCCTATGGCAAGGTCCTTACAACTCCATTTGCACCATAATTTTTTTAACAACTTGTAAGAGTAAAATAAAATTAAAAAAAAATTAACTTTAACTAATTAAAATGAATTATAAATATCAATGTACTCTACTAAATTTATAAAAACGAACTCAAATTCTTATTCTTAAATTGAAATTCTACTATATCTAAAAATTAACTTTGCCAATTATGCAATAATTAAAATAAATAAACTAAATGAAACTAAAATAATTAAAATTCATTAAGTTGCCTCCCAACAAACACTTGTTTATAGTCATTAGCACAATTTTCCCTGAATTTTATTTTACTAGTGCATTGAGGAGAAGGATTTCTCCAACTTACACTACCTCCCCACAGTAGTACGACTTGACATGTTGTCCATTTACTTTAAATGTATTTCCATATGTTCTTTGTAATTCTATAACTCCATGTGGAAATACTTTTACCATTGTAAATAATCCAGACCATCAGGATTTTAGCTTTCCAAGAAAGAGGCTAAGTATGGAATTAAATACTAACACATATTGTCCTACTTCAAATGAACATTTATGAATGTGCTTATCATGCCAAAGTTTTTATTTTCTCTTTGTAAATTTTAGCAATCTCATCAACATTCAATCAAATTTTGTTCAACTTATTCAACTAAAGTTGACACTTCTCTCCAACTTTCTTGAGATCAAAATTCAAGAACTTAATAACTAGTATGCCTTATGCTCTAGTTCCACAAAAAGGTGGCAGCCTTCGTGTTTTAATTGTTGTTATGTTTGCCCATAATGCATCATTAAGTTTATGTGACCAATCTTTTTTTTCAAATTGACACTATCTTTTCCAAAATGTGTTTCAACTATTTATTTGAAATTTTCACCTACCCATTTGTATGTGGATGATTTAGGGTGGCAATTTTATGGGTGACTCTATATTTCTTGAGCAAAGTTTAAACTTTCCTATTGTGAAAATGAGTTCCACCATCACTTATAATGGCTCTAAGCACCCTAAACCTTGAGAAAATGAATTTCTTAATAAACCTAGTAACCACCTTAGCTTCATTCATAGGATAACCAAGTGCCTCAATCCATTTAGACATATAATCAATTGCAACTAGGATGTAGTGTTGTTTATAAAATAGAGGGAAAGGCCACGTAAAATCGATACCCCAAACATCAAACAATTCTACTTTAAGGATATTGTTCAATGGCATTTCTTGATGCCTAAATATGTTTCCTATCCTTTGGCAATGATCACATCAATGCATGAATTTCCTTATGTCTTCAAACATTGTTGGCTAATAGAACCTACTTTGTAAGATCTTTGCCATTATTTTTGGTGGTGCTGAAATGTCCATAACTCTCCAAAGAATGACAATGAGTTAGAATACCATGAATTTCATACTTAGGCACATACCTTTTAATAAGGCAATCAATAAGATGTTTTAAATGAAAGGTTCTTTTCTAAAAATAATGTCTATAATCTACCTGGAACTTCTTCTTTTATTTGAATAAATAACATGTCAGGGGGTATAATTACACTCACAATATAATTAACAATAGTTGCATACTTAGGTATTTCAATATTAAGCACAAAGATCTATTGGAATAAGTGGCAAATGCGGCAACCCAAGAGGATGGGGAATTGGATTGTAAATAAAAACACAAACAAATAAAAGATAGAAGGAATCACATAATTAACACAAAGATTTATATTGGTTCGACAATATGCCTACTCCACTCCCCAAGCTTCCATTTGGGCTTTTCTATTCTTTTTCAGGCTTAAGAACAAAACCTTCCCTTTTTTAGGCTAAAGAAGAGCCTTCCCTTTTTAGGCTCAAGAAGAACCTTCGCTTTTCAGGCTCAAGGACGACCTTTACATCACTTTCTTTTATAACAAATAAGAGAGCCAAAACCCCTTAGTATTTTTCTAGGTACAATACGAATCTTTACAACCACTAATAAGGATAGATCCAAGCAGTGTCAATACCTCTCAATTAGGCAGCAAATACACTTTTAGTGTTAAAGAAAATCTACTCTTAAAAGAGTAACAAAAATAATCCTCACTCTACCCAAATACAAAGGCAACACCAAAAGATTTTGTGCAAAGAGCTTGCTAAATGTTTACAAGTTGTTCATAAAGTTTCATCAATCAAGTTAGTCTTTAACACAACTCCTTATATACGCAAACTATAAAACTAGTTGTTGGAGTGCTTGAAGTTAAGTCAGACAAATTTTATTTAAAACTAGCCATTAGAGGAGACAACAACCATTATTTCTTATTAACGCTAATTGAACTTATAACGGATAGCTCCAACACTCGTTGTCAATCTTATATGCTTGTTGATCTCAACTTCAATGCCCACTGGCTCATGATCAATGCCTGTTGTGGATTTCCTGAAAATCATGAAATTGATGCTCTATTTTTAAAACTCTTACAAACATGTTTCAAAGCCTATTGAGTATTTTGCAATGTCTTTGGAAACTCATTCAATGCCTGTTGAGAAGGGTCAATTCCTATTTTGAGTTTTAGTAGATTTAGCTCAAGTCAGAGCACTTTTCAATGCTTGTTGTGAATATGTAATACCCATTACTAAGTCTAGATCAATGCCCATTCTGAAACCAGAATGCTTATGGTGAGGTTTAATGTGCAAAGCTCATTTTAGAGCTCTTCTACAACCCTCGTTACGAGGTCTACAAAGCTTTTAGGCATCTATAACACTTATTCAATGCCCATTAAGCATTCAGCTAATGTCCGTTGTTCATTCTTCCATGCCCTTCCTTAATACTCGTTAGACACTTGCAACACCTATTGGAAAGCATTATCACAACATTCTTCCCCTATAGGATACAAAAACACTAAAATATAAATATTAGAACTTCTCAAGGTTTTGTAATTATTTTGTTATCATTCAAAACACGTCATTCAAAGTAAAGAAGTAATGTTAATGCCTTGGGGTCACATGTTCTTCAAACATTTTCTCCCTTGACGTAATAAGAGCTACTCATCCAGGAATGCTTTCTTAATTTCCAGACTACTGTTTTCACTCTCTTGAGGTTGAATTTAAGATAAATGATTGGCAATAACATTCTTCATCCCTCTTTTATCCTTGATTTAAAGGTTGAATTCTTGCAATAAAAATACCCAGCATGTGAGATAAGGCTTGGCGTCTTTCATGCTTAATAGGTACTTAAATCATAACATGGTCTGTATGTATTATAACCTTAGAACCTACCAAATATGACTTGAATTTGTCGAATGCATACATTATGACTAGTAGCTCTTTCTCTGCAGTGGCATAATTTACTTGAGCTTCATTAAGTGTCTTACTAGCATAATAAATCACATGCTTTCTTTTATCCTTTAGCTTAAGATAACTTTAATGGCATAATCACTCACATTGCACATGACCTCAAATGGCTAGCTTTAATTTAGAGCTGTTATGATTGGTGTCAATGTTAAGGCCTTCTTCAACCTACAAAAAGCATCAAAACATTCTTGGTCAAAATTAAATGCAACATCTTTATTAAGTAAGTTACAAAGAAATTTTGTAATTTTTAAAAAATCCATAGTGAAGTGATGATAAAATCCCGCATGACTAAGGAAACTTCATACTTCCTTTGACGAATTTAGATGGAGACATTTTCTCAATAATCACTATTTTTTATTTATCCACCTCAATACCCTCGCGAAGACCTTATGGCTAAGTACCACACCTTGTACCATGAAATGCCACTTCTCCCAATTCAAAACTTGGTTTGATTATTCACATCGTTGTAAAATCATGGAAAGATTAGCTAAACATGCATTAAAAGAATCCCCAAAATTTGAATAATAATCCATAAAAATTTTCATAGTCTTTTCAACAAAGTCAAAGAAAATTGCCATCATACACTATTGAAATATAGTCAGCGCATTATACAAACCAAACGACATCCTTCTAAAAGCAAATGCGCCATAAGGGCAAGTGAAGGTAGTTTTTCCCTTGGTCTGTCAGATCAATAAGAATTTGGTTATACCTAGAATAACCATTTAAAAAATAGTAATTAGCATAACACATAAACCTTTCAAGCATTTAGTCAATGAATGGCAAAGGAAAATGAGCCTTTTTATTGGCCTTATTAAGCTTCTTATAATATATACATACTCTCCACCTGATAACTGTTATTATAGGAATCAATGCTCATTAGCAACCATGATCACCCCACCTTTATTAGGCACAACACGGGACTCACCTACTATCTATCAGATATGAGGTATATGATACTTGTATCTAAGAGTTTTAAAATTTTAGTTCGCATCACTTTTTTCATATTAGGATTTAATCTCCTTTAGTGCTCAATGGATGGCTTGTGATCATCCTTTATGAGAATTCTATGCATACAAAAAGGACTAATCCCCCTAATATCACTAATGGTCTGTCCTAGGGCTCTCTTTATTTCTCTTAATTCTCTCAATAATTTTTCTTCCTGTAATTTAGTTAAAAGAGCTAAAATGGATCCCAAGTAAGGTTTAGTTTTCACTAATACTTATACCTAAATCATATAGTGCTCTATCAAATTTACAATCAAATATTTGACAAGGACTGGAAAAACTTGTTGGATCCTTAAGTTTATATGGAAGCTTGTTTTGAATTATAACATTGCACTCCTTTAAAAGGTTTATTATCTCAAATTGTTCTAATTTTCTCTTGTAAGACAAAAGACCCTTAAGGGATTTTGCATATGTAGGCATTTGTGCCAAACCTTCAACAAATGGAATATTGATGTGAAGTTGCTTAAACATCTTAAAAAATTATCATATTGCTTGTCTAGCTTTTGTTTTTATAGCTTTTAAGGAAAAGGAATCAGTGAAACATATGGTTTCACCAAAGTAGGCTTGCCTCCGTCATCCTTTTTAGCTTTTTCCACCTTGTCATTCTTAATTGGACTAAAATTTATGGTGCCTTCTTAGTTTCACTCTTGTCCTTTCTTGGGGGTCAGGTATCTCCATGCCACTCCTCAAGGTTAATATCTTGCATTGCTCTCTTGGATTAATTTTAGTCTTAATTAGCAATGAGCCTTATGTTTTAACACTAAAATTGTTTGTTGATTGCCAATTTGCATCTCTAATTTTTTGTTGTGTTACTTAATTTGATTCACCCTTAACTCAAGCTTATCTATCTTATCTAGCTTGGACTCCACCTTCTTAAACTTCTCAATAAAAAACTTTTGCATGTTCCAAGGTTGTTTCTTCTCTTGTTGATTGTGTTGGCCTATAGTTACACCACCTTGTTACCTTTGAGTAAAACTAGGGGGATGAGAAGTTTTGGGTTAATTAGTTTGGTTACTCCATGAAAAGTTAGGATGATTCCTCCACCTGAGGTTATATGTGTTGGAATACAAATTATGGGGTTACCTATTGAAGTTGGACACATATTACACATGCTTAGCAGAATTTTGAACAAATGGACTCCCTATTTGGCATTTGGTACTTAAGTGTCCCTCACCACACCATTCACAACTCAACATTGGTGTGTTAATAACATGCACATTAACCCTATCAAGTTTCTTTGCGAAAGCATCCACCTTAGCATTTAACATGTATAAGCATCAATATCATGAATACCCCCAAGCTTTTTGTTTTTCCTTCTTTTTCTTACCCATTGATCATTGTTTGAGGCCATCTCTCCTAACAAAGCATAAACATAAGCATCATTGGTTGATTTCCCTATAAGTACACCACTAAATGGTTAAACTCATTATAAAAGGTTTGGACTATTATCCAATCCAACAAGCCATGATGTGCACATATTCTTTACAACTCCTTAAATCTTTTTCATGTTTCATATAATGTCTCACTCAACTCTTGTTAAAAGCTTATAATTATTTGCCTTAATTGTGCGATCTTGCTCAGTGGAAAATATTTCACCAAGAAAGCTTTAAAGAGATCCTCCCAAGTGGCAAAAGAGTTAAGTGGCATATAATTCAACTACCTTTTAGCTTTATCTCTTAAGGAGAAAAGAAATAACCATAATGGGATGACATCATCAATTATTAGTGATATGGGCATATGAATCTTCATTTACTTCACCTTCAAATGTGTTTTGTTGCATCATCTAGATAATTGTCTGTTTAATATCAAAATTGTTGTTGGAAATGGATGGTTTCACAATGCTTGATTGAACTTCTTATGTCTACGACACAACGAATTCTCGCAAAACTCTTAGTCTTCTTTCGTCAGTCATTGTATCCATAAACAAACTCCTTTTTTTATTTTTGGATTCACCTTCGAATATGAAATCTGCATTTGATTTCAAGATCAAATTCAAATAGTTTAAGACTTTTCAAATGTTACATACACCAAAAGTTTCAATTGTCAAAAGAAGAAACCATAACTAGGCTCACAAAATTATTAAAAATGCAAAATTTAATTACTAAATTAATAAAAATCTTAAAGTAGAAGTGATATTACGAAAAATCAATTTCCAATAATGGTGCTATAAATTTGTTGCATGTAAAACTCTTGTTAGTACACAAATCACTTCAAGTAATATGATGAGAAGTAGAGATCGTTTCCTCAAGGATTGAATTGCATAATTACCAAAGAACTAAAGAAACCTTTTTGTATTATTTCTCAATAGAAATTTTCATTTGCAAATTAAAATTAAAATATTTTATTTTATAAATTTACAAAAAAAAAGTTTTATTCTTTGTTGATTAAAATGTTCATCAATAAATTAAAATAAAACTAAATTTATTTATAATTAATAAAAAAATTTCATTATTGAAGTATATATTGAAATGATGTCTTTTTTTATTTTGTTAGTAATCCGCTGACATTTTGATATTTAGAAAACAATTTTCTTTAAATTTTCAATTTTGTAGATATTTAAAATTTTAAATAAAGATTTTCCTTTAATTTTTTTTATTTCTATTGGTATTCTATTATTATTTTTTGAAAATAAACACAAAAGATCTTTTCTTTCTCATAGTTTTTTTTTTTTATCACTTCTTCCTTCACTTTTTGCACTGTTTTTTTCCTTATTTTTTCTTCCTTTATTTGTTTTATTCTCTTTTGTTTCTTTTCTCATTACTTCTTCATTACATTCCCATACTCTTTTTTTTATTTATTTCTTAAATTTCTCTAAACTCATTAGTAAAAAAGTATTAAATTTGCTCAAAATTTTTTATTATTTATATTTATATTTATATTATTATTATTTTTTATTTCAATAATTTGAATATATTAATAAATTTTTATCTTTGATGTTATCTACAATAAAGTATTATATTTGTCTTAGTTTTTTATAATTCAAATTTTGTTTTTTATTCTTCTTTACATTTTTATTTTTATTTTCATTTTTAAAATATTATTTTATTTTTATTTCTTAAATATAAATATTTTAAAGAAAAATGTAAAAAATTGAGCTAATAATTTTAATTTTTAAAATATAATTTTAATTATAAAATATTTTTATAAAAATAAAAAATATATTGATGGAATAATTTATTTTTTTAGAAATATTAAAAATTTATTGATGGATTATTAATAAATTATTTCTTTACTAACTAATTTTAGCAATGATATTTTAAGCAAAATTTCGAGAAAGTTAAGAATGATAATTAAACAATTAATTGATGAAATTTGCATTACTAATTTACTGATGAACATAAATTTTGTTGGTATTTTTTTTTTACCAACAATCATATTATTGATAGATTTTTTTTTTGTTGATAAATTGTCAATAATTTATATTACTGATGAAATTTTTTGAATTATCTAGGAAAAAATTATCAATAACCTAATAGTTTTTTTTTTTGTTTTTTTTTATAGTAGTTTGGCTTTTGCCAAGATATCTACAATTTGAACTTCAGAGAGAAGACTTCCTAATTCAAGTATAAAACCTAGGCATGACATCTAAGACATCATACAAGCCAAATCTACATTATTGAAAAACACCATTCATCCTGACCTTTATCAAAATCATTGAAATCTAGATAAGGACACTCATAAAGCTTAATTTGGATCTGATATGGATTTAGAGCTCAAGTCTGATTTGAAATCCTTGTGTGCCTCTAAACTTTTATTATAACAATTTTCATCTCCTTTTTCTTTTTTGTTTTCATTCTTAGAATACTTGATTTCATTTGGCAAGTTCTCTGGACCTTCTTTTTGTTTCTCATTACCATGGTCTTCATCTTTTACACCAGGAGCTATACTATAAGGCTTATTCATTTTAAATAAATCATCTTTCAATAAAGGCCTATTCTTAGGAAGGAAATCATGAATTTCTAGTTAGACAGAGAATGGAATGGGAAGAAGAGGTCGTGGTTAAGGAGCAAGATGACGTAAGAGGTGAAGTTAACTTACATAAGCTAACTAAAGTTAACCATGTGTTGATGTAGCATAGTCTTCTAATCTCATATAGTGTATATGTCATCATATGGGGCTCACTTAATCAGTTTTGACTACTAATGATATTAACATTAGTTTCGCCAATTTTAGATAATATCAACTATTTTATAAGGTTGAAAGATATCATGAAAAAAGAAAAAGTTTGAGTTTTCTTTTTGTTAATAGGTTTTAAAGATATATTTATTACCAAACTCAAATTGTTAATTATAAAGTTTGACACTTATAAAAAAAAAATTCATGAACACACAATACAAATCATTTAAAGGCGATATTAAATTTGATAAGTGAGTTGAAAGATGTTAGGCATATCTTAATAGATGAGTGATGAGTCCAAATCATCCTTCATTTTTTCCCCCATAGATGAAGCATATCATGATGCATTTTACCTATAACGAGAACATCAAAACTTTGGAAGATATTATATACCATCATCTTGAGTTAGAAATGCCTTAAAGATGATAAGCTAATTACTAAGATGCACATGGCTACATCTAACTCATATAAGAATTTATGATAAAAGAAAGCATCAAGGTAGGCCTCAGTCATATAAAGGGAAAAGACAAGTTTAGCCAAGTAAGAAACCTAAGCACAATAAACATAGAAAGAAAAAGCATAATGAAAGGAGGAATATAGCAAAAGTTAGATCATATGATTATTTTAAATGTGGTCACTTTGCTCAAGATAAAGCATCTTGTTATACATATGAGTGGATTTTATGTTTCTAGCATTATTTTCTAATTGAATCACATCTTTTATGTATTATTAACTTAAGAGCCATAAATTATATGACGAATGATTGAGAAGTCTTGATGGACTTTCAATGAGTCCTGCATATAGCAAAATGGATTTTCTTAGGAAATAATGTGAAACTTGAAATTTAAAGGATTAGTTATGCAAGTTAGTTTGTGTGGTGATCGAACCTTATTTTTGCATGATATACTGTTTGTAGGCTTTTCATCATAAGAAGGAAAAAAAATAACTGGTGAAATGGTGAAATATTAAAAACATTTTTTAAAAGATAATTTCGTTTTGCTACTAAATAGAGAAATCATTAATTTGGTCAAAATGTAAGGATGTCAATTAGATAGACTGATAGATAAGAGGGTAAAGAGTTTTTTATTATGCATCCTCCACTATATACAGGCATGCATCACCTTTAAAAAAAAGGTGGCAAATGGGTCAAACATACTGTGGTCAAGTAAACTTTGGATCGAATAATTTTGAGTTGGATTGATTTTAGGTAAAGTTTTTTTTAGATGGTTTTAAGTTGGATCACTTTGGATTGCAAACGACTCAAGTTAAAGAGTAGAAAGAAATTTAAATCATTTTTAGGTCATTTTTTAAATTTCAAGTTAGGTCAAATGGGTCATTCATAATTTTAACTTTTTAAAAAATAAAGCAAATATTATTTTAATTTTAAATTATATTTTAAATCATGTCATTTGGTTTGACTTATAAGTTAAATCAATGTCAGGTCAATTTTGATTGGTCTATAGTCAGTTCTAATATGAAAATTTCTAGATAATTTTAAATTTAGATTGTTTCGAGTTTCTTTATTGGTCTATTTGAGTTTGGGTCATTTTTTCAGATGAGTTCAAACTAACTTTTTGAGTTGGATAAAAAATAGCTACCTCAGTAGCAGTAGTAGCAGTAGTAGTATAATGATAATGATAATGATGATAAATTTTTCATATAAGTTAATTTTTGCCATGAGTTTCACATGGTGAGTGTCTGATATTTTGATATGACCTTTGATTTTTGAACATTGTACATCTCCACTTCTGTGATGAAATATCTTCATCAATATTAGTATCATCACCATCAATAACATATTATTTTTCATATGAAGGAATGGGGATCCACTTGTTGTTCTTAACAAATTTGATTTACTGTATTAATAAATATTGTAAAGCTAAGAATTGAATGGCAATCATAATTCAACTCATCTTCGTAATCCTCAACATCTTCATCTACATCTTAATTATTGCATCATCATCTAATCCATGACATTGTCTATCATCAATCACTTTTTCATTCAAATAAATACTTTTGTTCTCCCGATTATTATATTTATGTTCCTTATGTTTATTAGGCTCACAATACTTTATCTCTTCTCTTTCCCCCTCTGCTTTCCTCTCCTATATCGCCTTTAACATCATCATCATTCTCTAACATCATCACCCTCATTCACATTATATAACATGATCGTAATATATAGCTCTATAGTTGAGTGGCCTCAAGCTAATTCGATGTCATAAAATATAAAATTAACATCAATCTTAAAGTTTCTTTAATTTGAATTTTTATTGATTTCTTTAATTTAACAATTGATATTTATGTCACTTTCGATACAATTTGATTCTCATTTGACTGCATTACAATTTCTATGTATTGTATCACTTTATGAAAAAGTTAACTTTGTGAAAATTCTAAACCAGTTTTGATAGTCTTCTTTTATAGTAAATATGTGTGTGTGTGTGATATATATATATATATATGTATGTATGTAGCATTTCATTTGCAATTCAAAGTCTTCTAACATAAAAATAAAGTTTATATATATCACATCAACAGATAAATGTTCATAATAGTTGAGTATGATATTCAAACATAATCTTCATCTCAAGCAATATTAACTTATCCTTTTTTTTTTAATAATTCAATATGTATAACTTATTTTTGTCAACCCTACGTTTTATTATTTCATTGTGATAACAAATTATGGATTTTTCTTAATTTATTTTTTCAAATATTACATACAAAACATATAATTTTTAATTTGCACCTTTTATGATATTCAAACCTAATATCAAACTAAATTAATATTAACTTTTATTTTTTTTTAACCCTTCTATACATATAATTTAATTTTTCAACACTATTTTATGTTATTTCATTGCAATATATTATTATTCTAATAAATTATGAAGTTTTCATAATTCATTTTTGTCCAATATTATGCACAAAACATATACTTTTTAATTTATACTTTTCATGATATTCAAACTTAATATCAATTTAAATTAACATTTACTTTTACTAATTTATTTAGCATTCTAATACACATAACTTAATTTTTTAATACTATTTTTTCTTATTTCATTAGAATTATAATTATCCCAAAAATTATGAATATTTGTTATTTTTTTCAAATATTATGCCCAACACATATACTTTTAAATCTATACTTGTTATGATATTCAAACTTAATCTCAATCTATAATTAAAAAAAGAAACAAATGTTAATCTAAATTATTAATAATAACTTCTACTAATTATTTTAACTCTTCTTTACATATAACTTAATTTTTCTAATACTACTTTCTAATTGAGTTTGAATTACATGATGTTACATTCATGAAGAATGATTCTCTGAAATAGGTGAGATAAGTTAGGACTTATCATTGTTTGAGATTGTGGATCAACACTTATTAACATCACTTCATTTAAGTGGGAGAATTTCACATATAATGAATTAGTTTCTTATATCCCACTTTCATTATCTCAAGTGAATAAAGGTGTTCCTAGTATAGGTGAGAATATAGAATGAGAGTAATTTAAGAATTGATGAATCTCAACTACAATGAAGTAATCGTATAAACATTCTATCAATTTAAGATTAAAGCTTATATAATTTCTTCCATAAGAGGAGGATGAGCTAAAAAAAAATAACTCTCTCTTTTGCCCTATAAGGAATAAATGGAAATGAAATATAAAATAGAGTCTATGAGACCCAACCAAGTTTATGAACTGATTGATCACGTGAAAGAATACAAATCCATTAGGAACAAATGTGCCTTTTAAAAATAAGTGAAAAGCTAACGGTACCATTAAGAGGTATAAGGGTTGCCTATTTATGAAAGGATATACATAACATGAAGGAATCAACTACAAGGAGACATTTTCACCTTTCATATGGTTTACCTCAATTTGCTTAATTTTGACTATTGTTGTTCGTTTGAAACTTAAATTACATTAAATAGATGTAAAGACTACTTTTCTTAATAGAGAATTAGATAAAGATATTTATATGAAATAACCTATAAGTTCCATTAAAAAGGTAAGCAATATAAGGTTTATAGACTCAAGGTGTCCTCAAGATAATGGTATATTTGTCTTTAGTAATGTAAGCATATTATATAATTTCATTATGGTTGATGAGGATCGTTGTGTATATACAAAAAGGTCAAAAGATACATTTATAATTTTATCACAACATGTTCATGATATACTTATAGCTAGAAATGACAAGGAATGTGTCAATGATATAAAAGGATAATTGTCATTCAATTTTGAGATAAAGGATATAGGTGAAGTTGCATATTTTCTTAAAGTCAAGATTTCAAGAGATCTTTTATGGAAAATATTCTCTTTCATAAGAGACACAATAAAGAAGTACTTAAAATGATTCTAATTGCAAGACTTTAAGCCTAATGATACTCCTATTACAAAGAGGGAAGGTTTTAGTAAAATATTATGTCTTAAAACTCAAGGAAAAGAAACAAATATGTAAATTCATGTTTGCCCTTGTGCACCAAGAAGAGGGGTTGAATTGGTAGAAAATTTTAAATTTTGGAGGGAAGATCAATGAGCAAGTTTAGAAGAAATAGTAGAAGAACATAAATAACCATTAAGATTTATAGTGGTTCAAGTATTAGCAAACCCTACATCCACTCTCCAATTCTCTAATTGGGTATTTCACTAACTCTAAATAGTGTTTTACAAGCTCAAACCCAATTTCGCAATGTGTTTTATAAAGGCTCACATGTCACCATATATAAGTGTTTTCCAAGGCTAACACTTAACCTAACCAAGAGTTTTATAATCAAGGCTCACTCTCAAACCTAAACCTAATGGTGTTTAAAAGATCACAACAAACATTTTATAACTCAATTACAAAGAGTAAATAAGAGAGAGAGAGAGAGAGAGAGTTGAGAAATCAATTTGCAAGAATTTGACCTTCATAAATGCTATTCTCTTATATTTTAAGTCCATTTTATGGTGTATTCATAGGTTACACTCACTAAAGAGATGTTAAAGACAAGCCTAGCTTCATATCTCCAAAGTTGACACCAAACTCTAACATTTAATGCATTTTCAATGAATGTCACAATTGTGAATATCATTTCACTTAGGAATTGCCTTTATCATGGTCAAGATCTTCAATTGAGTCTAACGGCTAGTGGCACTTAGTAACACAACATTAGTTCTTCATAAAACTAGTCATTGATATTCTCTTTTATTACTCAATGATCTCAGATACAACCAATAGATAATGATCACGACTGAAGTCGCACTAGTGAAGTTGGCTAAGACCTTTGTACTGTAAACTAGCTTGAGTAAATTGAGATTGTGTTAAAGAAGAGTCGCAATGTCAACACATATGTTGCAATCGTGACACTTGAAGTTCTAAACAACTCATTGACATGTGGTAAGCTTGAATTGGTCTCTAGATGTAACATCCCTATCCACATTCATTGGCATTCTATTCATTGTATAAATGATTTGTAATCTCACATAAATATAATAATTGGATAAATGATCATTTAGATATGTGATTTGGATAAGCATGGTGATGACACTTGCATCATTGCATTTGTGACACTTGAAAATATATGCAATGTTTATATAGTTGCGTAGAAAATTATCTTATGTTATGTGCATGTTATAACATAATAAATAATGGTGTTTTAGAGCTTATTTAAAAGTATAAGGAGAATATAGGGATTAGGACATGGATAAAGATGATGAAGGAGTGAAGAAGAGGTACTAAAAAAGGAAAAGTGAACTTCCAACCAATGGAAATGAGACACCATGATTTTATCTTGTTACAATATGTTTATAAGTGAAATTTTTCATCCATTAAGATGAAAATATAGAGGATAAATGTGAGGGTAAGTAGAAGAAAAAGAGAGCTAAGGAAGAAAGAAAGAAAGAAAGAAAGAAGAAGAAAAAGAAGAAGAAGAAGAAGAAGAAAAAGTAGAAGAAGAAAGAGAGGGAGAAGAGTGAGTTACCTAGGAAGGAATCTTAAGCTTTTCTGGTTTTGGAAAAATAGGTAAGTTAATTTATCTTCTTTCCATATGAAATTACTCCTTCATGACATGTTAATCATGCATGGTTAGTAAGAATTATGGAGTATTTGAGGTAGAGCTTATGTATGAAATTTGAAATTAAGGCGAAATAAGAGTTGATTGTGTTGGTTTTGTTGTTAGAGCAAAATTTTTTACCCATGATTTCATAACCTCAGAAGAGAAATTAGGGAAAGTGCAAAATATGAAAGTTGTAGCTTTATGGTCCATCAAAATTCATGTAAAACATTTTTGCTTAATTTGGTGTGTGTGAAGAGAAATGGCTCCTTCATTAGGGTTGGTTTATAACCAACCAAAATCATCTCAATTTTTCTATTTTCTTATATTTTGATGGCCTTATATTCTGATTTAGACAAAGTGAGAAATATAAAATTTGTAGGGTTATATCCCCTCTAAATACTTGTAAAGCATTTTTGCTTGATTTATTATGTGGAAAGAAATATGGCTTATTGATTGTAACTGACCTTGAACGCGATGCAACCTCATTAGTCTTATTATTTTGTTTTCTAAGAATTTGAGGGCCATGGAATCCGAATTTGGTGATGTGTTCACTTGAAAGTTATATATTTATGTCTTATATACATGAACTTAAAATATTTTTGCCAAATTTAACATGGTTGTTGAGATATTTCCCCTTAATTATGATAGATTGGCAACATGTTAAACATCTGCCCACCTTGAAATTGGTCATTTCTTTTGGTGACGTTATAACTGAATTAGACAATGAGTAAAATATGAAAAATGTTCCTTTATGTGTTTCGTAACTTCTGGTAGATCAGTTTTGCAATTGGATTTGTATAATGTGATACATACCTAAGAATATAAGACCTACTTAGACTGAGATGACATTGAAATAGGGCAAAATTCAAAAATTCACCACATTTTCTATATGTCTTATATTGACTTGAAATTTGACTATGTTGTATCATTACATGTCTAGTTTATTTGAAAAAAAATAATTGGATAAGTATATCTAGAGTTGTTACTGTGAGTGTGTAGCAAGATCAGGCCACCACATAAGGAAAATATGCATAAACACTAGGTCTATTTGTTTGGATCATGCCATAGTTGCATAACAAGCATTCATAATCATTTTGACATACTTATAATCATGTATGTATCAAATTTTAGGATCTCAACACTTTGAGGAAGCCCTAGAGAGAGAATCAAACCTACTGTAAAGGTTGGTCACATCAAAAGCTGAGTAATAACCATAATTAAATTCTAATGTTTATGTGAGATAACTTTATAATATGATTATGTTCTATTACATGTATACATGATTGAATTGTTATATTTTATATATGAATACAAGTCAAGTGAGAATTATATACTTTAATGATTACTTGGTTTACCATTATTAATGACCACTTGCATATAGAACTAAAAGGATGTTGTGACCGACTTGTCAAATACTTGGAAATCACTTGGAAAAGGGACCAATATGTCCTATTGGCACATATTATTAATCAAATGATTCACTTGTTATATGCTAGCCAACAATATCAAATGTCACTTGAATCACATGAGTTCTCGGGAGTAGTGTTTACCTTGCAAGGTCACGATAAAAAATCAATTTATTGCATTTGTACGTGCATAGTCAATTCTTGTACTTGTAATGCATCATGATGATATTTGATTGTTGGTTGTGCTAGAAGAATCTGATTATTGTTTTTGTTCATTAAAATGTGACTCAGAAAATCACAATTATATTTTTCAGATATTGAAGCATAGGATTTGGATATTTTGGTACATAAAGTTTTTCATAGAGACACATGGACCATTAGTCATCGGCTAAATTGCAACTCTCTCTCTCTCCTTATGTCATATACATATATGTAGATAGGAACTACTTTATGGTCACTAGACTTGGACATTAGTTAACATACATGTACATTAAATATATGTTGGATTGTGTATGTATGATGAATCAACCTTTATGCGTATGTATTTTTGGACATGAATTCCATGATTTGTAAATGAAAATGGATGTTATAGTTTTTAGTATCAGAGCAGGGATAGGTTCCATAGGGACATATATATGAACATGACTTGACTTTTGCACTATTATGCATTATCATATGACATAGTCTTATATGTCTATAGTGCATTAGTAGAGAGTAGCCATGGTAGTACCCATGGTTTACCAGGGAGAGAGGAGTCAGCCAATTTGCATTCCATAGAAGCATCATGCCAACCATTAAGAGATCAACCTACTGATAGAATTAGATCTCCTACACATTATAATACACAACACATATCTCATGGGCAACTACAACATAGAATTGGTGAACCAACAATGCAGGTTTTAGAAATTCAAAGAGAAAGAAGGTATGACAAATTAAGAAAATATGGTGCAATGGACTTCAGTAGTACTACAGATCCATCAGTGGTAGAGACATGGCTAAAAAGAACACAGAGAGTTTTGAATTTAATGAAATACACACCAAAAAGAAAAGGTTTGATTATGCAGTGTCACTATTATAGGGGGATGCATATGATTAGTGGGAAACCATTCCAGTGAGTGATGTCTATCCTTCAGTGCTTACATAAGGTGATTTTCTTTGTGAGTTCGACAATAATTACATACCAAAAGTGTACAAAGATGATAAAAGAAAGGAATTTCTAAACCTAAAGCAAGGGGAGATGACTATAGTAGAGTATGAGGTAAAATTTAATCAATTATCTCATTATACGCCCTTCATGGTTGCCATTGACAAAGACAAATGTCAAAAGTTTGAAGAAGGACTAAGATATAAGATCAGAAGTAAAATCACAACTATAAATCTTAAAAGCTATACTAAGTTAAAAGTTACTGCAATTAGGGTGGAAAGATTAGAAAAAGAAATGATAGAGCAACGAGAAAAAAAATAGCCTATTGAGTTTATAAGAGATTTTAATAAAAAGAAAGGTAAACATGGAGATTATATGTCATCACAGTCTAGTGTTAGGGGTGGTTACTTTAGCTATAGAGGTAAAGGATTAGGAGTTTCATTGTATGCAGGTAAAGATCAAGGCCAAGTTATGCAATAATAATCCTCATGTGTCAATTATGGCAGGCAACATATGGGTGAATATAGAAAATTGACTAGTGGGTGCTACTTTTGTAGGTCTTTTGATCATATACTTAGATATTGTCTTGAAAGATCTAAAATGTCAGAGAGAGCTAGAGGTAGAGGCAGAGCTACATCAGAGTCCACAGTTGAAGTTTTAAAGATAAGTGGAGTTGGAGTATCATTTGGAAGGGCAGAGGCAGAGGTAGAACAATCGCAATTGGCCATGGCATAAGCAGATAAGAAGGTTAGAGTTCTAGACCCCCAACATATGCTAGAGTATTTACCATGACCAGGCAAGAAGTTGTTGTTGCTCCAGAAGTAATCACTGGTAAACTTTTTCTCTATGATTTAGAAGTTGATGCATTAATTGATCTTGGCTCTAGACATTCATTCATTTCATTGAACATGACATCATAATTATGTAGTCAGCATCAACCTTTAAGTTTTAATCTATATGTTTGTACTCTTTTGAGAGATGTGATGATTATGGATAAGGTATGTCATGATTGTGTGATTCAATTGATGACGTTAAGTTGAATGTTGATCTAGTACTGTTGCCACTCTGTGAATTTGATGTGATACTGGGTATAGATTGGTTGTCCAAATATCATGTAATAGTGAATTGTTTTACTGAGGAAGTTATTCTGGAATCTCCAAATCATAAAAGGGTTGTGTTTCAAAGGGAAAAACAAATTGTATCTGCATGTCTAGTTTCTGCTATCAAGACTTTTTGCATGATTAAAAGGGGTTGTGAAGCTTATTTGGCACATGTGGTAGACACAAGGTTCACAAATGAATTACTTTAGAATATTTTCATGGTAAATGAGTTTCCATATATTTTTCCAACTGATCTACCTATTTTGCCACCTAATAAGGAGATAGAATTCACAATTGAGTTAGTCCCAGGAATTGCATCGATATCCATTCCACCTTATAGGATGGCTCCAGCTATGTTGAGTGAATTAAAGACCAATTATAGGAATTACTTGAAAAGGGATTCATCAGACCTAGTGTTTCACCTTAGGGTGCTCCAGTATTATTTGTTAAAAAGAAAGATGGGACAATTCGACTGTGCATTGATTACAAGTAGTTAAATCAGGTTACGATAAAGAACAAGTATCATTTGCCAAGGATAAATGATTTATTTGACTGGTTACAAGGAGCACAGGTGTTTTCTAAAATTGACCTGAAATCAGGATATTATCAACTCAAAATTTCAAACCCAGACTTATCGAAGATAGCTTTTCAAACTAGGTATGGGCATTATGAATTTTTGGTGATGCCATTTGGTTTGATTAATGCACCAACAACTTTTATGGCTCTTATGAACAAAGTGTTCCAGCCTTGCTTAGATAAATTTGTAATTGTGTTCATTTATGACATACTGGTGTATTCAAGGAGCAAATATGAGCATGAACAACATTTAAAAATTATGTTGCAAATTTTGAGAGAAAAATAACTATTTGCTAAATTAAGCAAGTGCGAGTTCTAGATTGACCATGTGGTATTTTTAGGACATATAGTTTATGAAAAGGGCATAGAGGTAAATCTAAATAAAATTGAAGCAATAGTAAAATGGCAAACCCCAAAGAATGTTGTAAAAGTTTAAAGTTTCTTAGGATTAGCTGGGTATTATCATCGATTTATTGAGGGGTTTTCACTTATAGTTGCTCTTTTGACGATGTACTTTAAAAAAATGAAGCATTTTAGTGGTCTAAAGCATATTAAGAGAGTTTGATGAATTAAAAGATAGATTGACATATGCTCCAGTGTTAGCCATTCCTACCGATAATGGAGGATTTATAGTATATAGTGATGCCTCTCATTAAGGTTTGGGATGTGTTTTAATGCAACATGGTAAGGTAATTGCATATGCATCTAGACAACTGACAACTTATGAATTATCTTACCTAGTATATGACCTAGAACTTGTTGCCATTATGTTTGCTTTGAAAATATGGAGACATTACTTATATAGAGAAACTTTTCAGATATTTACAAATCACAAGAGCTTGAAGTATTTGATGAGCCAAAAAGAAATAAACATGAGAAAGAGGCGGTGGATAGAACTGCTAAAAGATTATGATTGCACCATTGAGTATCACCTAGAAAAGGCAAATATGTTATTGATGCTTTGAACAGGAAATCAAAAAACGGTGTAGCTCATTTACAAGTATTTTCAATGTCTCATTTAATTCAATTACGAGCTATGAATATGGAACTAAACATGGGTATCAGTTGTTACTTTTCATGTAAGTCCAATGTTGCATGATCGAATTAAAAAAGCACTGGGCAAGGATCTAAAGTTACATAGAATGATTAAAATGGTAAAACAAGGGAGACATGGTGATTTTGATATTTGAAATGTTGGGGCAAGGATCCAAAGTTACATAGAATGATTAAAATGGTAAAACAAGGGAGACATGGTGATTTTGATATTTGAAATGATGTCTTGATGTTGGGTTCTCGTATTTGTATGCTTAATGTTGATAACTTACAAAAATAAATCCTTGAAGAAACACATAATGCTCTATATGTCATGTATCTAGAAATGATGAAAATGAATAATACCTTGCGGTCTCATTTTTGGTGGCCTCAATGAAGAAAGATGTAGCAGCCTATGTTTCAACATGTTTGACTTATCAGTAGATCAAAACAGAACAACAAGCACTAGCTGAAAAATTGAAAACATTGATGATTCCAGTATGGAAATACGAAAGAACAACCATGGACTTTCTATATGGGTTGTCGAGAACTTTGAAAAAGAATGATGCTATATGGGTGATCATTGATAGACTAACTAAGTCAACTCACTTTTTGCCTATTCGATGGGGTAGTTCACTTAAGCACTTAGCCAAGAAATATGTGGATAAAATTGTTAGATTACATGACATTCCAGTGTCCATTGTATCAGATAGAGATCTACAATTTACATCTCGATTTTCGGTCAGTTTGCAACAAACATTAGGTACTAAGTTGAGTTTTAATATTGCTTTTCATCATCAGATAGATGGGCATTTAGAAAGGACAATTCAGACATTTGAAGATATGCTTCTTATGTGATAAAGTTTAAAAGTGCATGGAATGAATAAATTGCCTTGATTGAATTTGCTTATCATAATCATTATCATAATATCATACAGATGGCACCATATGAAACACTATATGGAAGAAAATGTCAAAGTCCTATCTATTGGGATGAAGAAGAGTTATTGTTTTAGAAGGGCCAAAACTAGTGCGCGACACTGTGGATAAGGTGAAGGTAATTAAGAACAAACTTAAAGCAGCACAAGATAAGCGAAAGAGCTATACAAACCAACACATAAGAGAAATGGATTATGAGATGGGAGACAAAGTGTTCCTTCGAGTTTCAATATAGAAAGGAATAATTTGATTTAGCAAGAAGGGGAAGTTAAGTCCTAAATACATAGGACCATATGAGATCTTAGAAAGAATCAGTCCATTGGCTTACAAACTAGCACTACCACTAGAGATGACTCAAATTCATGATGTATTCTACATGAGTATGCTTAGAAAGTATCAGTTTCACATACTTAGAGATCCAACAATAACAATTATAGATGATATAAGTTACATTGAAGAATCAGTGAAAATCATTGGTTAAAAGACAAAACAATTATGAAATTAAGAAATCCCTTTAGTTAAGGTGTTATGGAGAAACCACTCACAAGAATAGGCTACATGGAAAACCAAAGTGAACATTAAATGACAATATTCACATTCATTTACAGGTATTAAATTTCGAGGATGAAATTCTTCATAAGAGGGGAAGAAATGTAACATCCCTATCCACATTCACTAGCATTCTCATATGAACCTATTCATTATATAAATGTTTTTCAATCCCACATGAACATAAGCATTGGATAAATGATTATTAAGATATGTGAATTGGATAAGCACAATGATGACACTTGCACCATTACATTTGGGACACTTGAACATAAATGTAATGTTTGTATAGTTGCATGATAAATTATCTTATGTTGTGTACATGTTATAGCATCATAAATAATGGTATTTTAGAGCTTATTTAAAAGTATAAGGAGCATATGGGGATTAGGAGATGGATGAACATGATGAAGGAGTGAAGAAGAGGGATTAAAAGAGGAAAAGTGAACTTCCAACCAATGGAAATGAGACACCATGATTTTGTCTTTTTACAATAGGTTTACCAGTGAAATTTTTCATCCTTTATGATTAGAATAGAAAGAATAAACATGAGGGGAAACAGAAGAAAAAGAGAGATAAGGAAGAAAGAAAGAAAAGAAGAAGAAGAAGAAGAAGAAGAGGGAGAAGAGTGAGCTACTTAGGAAGGAATCATAAGCTTTTCTGGTTTTGGTAAAATAGGTAAGTTAATTTATCTTCTTCCCATATGAAATCACTACCTCATGACATGTTAATCATGCATGGTTAGTAAGAATTATGGAGCATTTGAGGTAGAGCTCATGTATGGAATTTGAAATTCAAAAGAAACAAGAGCTGATTGTGTTGGTTTTATTATTAGAGCAGAATTTTGTATCTACGATTTCATAACCCTAGAAGAGGAATTAGGGAAAGTGAAAATATAAAAGTTGCAGCTTTATGCTCCATATAAATGCATGTAAAACATTTTTACTTAATTTGGTGTGTGTGAGGAGATATGGCTTCTTAATTAGGGCTGGTTCACAACCAACAAAAATCACCTCAGTCTTTATGTTTTCTTATATTTTGATGACTTTATGTTCTAATTTAGAGAAAGTGGAAAAACATAAAATTTGTAGGGTTATATCCCCTTTAAATAGTAAAGTAGTTTTGTTTGATTTGTTATGTGGAAAGAAATATGGCTCATTTATTGTGATTGACCCTAAACCTGATGAAATCTCATCAGTCTTCCAATTTTGTTTTCCAAGAATTTGAGGGCCATAGTATCAGAATTTGGTGAAGTGTTAAACTTGAAAGTTGTATATTTATATCTTATCTACATGAATGTAAAATATTTTTGCCAAATTTAACATGGTTTTTGAGATATTTCCCCTTCATTATGATTGATTGTCAATATGTTGAAAACCTGCTCACCCTGAGATTGGTCATTTGTTTTGGTGACTTTATAAACTAAATTAGACAATGACTAAAATATGAAAAATGTTTGTTATGTATTTTGTGACTTTTGGTAGATCAGTTTTGGAATTGGATTTGTATAATTTGAGATATACCTAAGAATGTAAGACCTACTTAGACTGAGATGACATTAAAACAGGGCAAAATTAAAAAATACACCATATTTTTTATATATCTTATATTGACCTAAAATTTGACCATATTGTATCATTATGTGTCTAGTTTATTTGAAAAAACAATCAAGTCATTTGGATAAGTATATCTAGAGTTATTACTATGAGAGAGTAGCAAGGCCAGGCTACCATATAAGGAAAATATGCATAAACACTTGGTTCACTTGTATGGACCATGTCAGAGTTGCATACCAAGCATTCATAATCATTTTGACATACTTATAACCATGTATGTATCAATTGTTAAGATCTCAACACTTTAAGGAAGCCCTAAAGAGAGAACCAAACCCATCATAAAGGTTGATCACATCAAAAGGTGAGTAAAAACCATAATTAGATTCTAATATGTATGTATGATAAATTTATGATATGATTATGTTCTATAACATGTATATATGATTGAATTGTTACATTTTACATGTGAATATAAGTCAAGTGAGAATTATATACTCTTAATGATTACTTGGTATACCATTGTGAATGAACACTTACATATGGAACTAAAAGGATGTTGTGACCAACTTGTCAAACACTTAGAAATCACTTGGAAAAGGGACCAATATGTCTTATTTGCACATATTATTGATCAAATGATTCACTTGTTATATGTTAGCTAGCAAAATCAAATGTTACTTGAATCACATAAGTTCTCGGGAGCAGTGTTTGCTTTGCAAGGTCATGACAAAAATCAATCTATTGCATTTGCACTCACATAGTCAATTTTTATACTTGTAATGTATTTTGATGATATTTGATTGATGGTTATGTCATAAGAATCTAATTATTATTTTTATTCATTGAGTCTCGACTTACCAAATCGCAATTATGTTTTTCAGATCCTAAAACATAGGGTTTGGATACTTTGGTACATAAAGTTTTGCATAGAGACATATGGACCACAGGTCATCAACTGAATTTCAACTTTCTCTCTCTCCTTATGTCATGTACATATATCTAGATAGGAACCAGTTTATGGTCATTAGACTTGAACATTAGTTAACATATGTGTACATTAAATACATATTGGATTGTGTATGTATGATGAATCAACCTTTATGCGTATATAATTTTGGACATGAATGCCATGATTTGTAAATGGAAATGGACGTTACACCAGGTGCTCTCCTTTGAAGGTTTAAGTGTCGTGGCAGAACTCCCACTGTGATGCCTATTGTGAAGGGATTATCCAAAGTGTGTTCAAGTTTTGACATTGTCATGGTCACTTCTCAGGGGTTAACGATCATGATTTAGGATCCAAATTTGATTTCTTCTCCATTCAACTTTCAATGAGTTCTAACTTGATTTCTGCATCTATTTTGTTAGTCCATTGCTAAGGATGACTACTTAAAAGAGGAGGTGAATTGGATTTTTATAAAAATGTTTAGGAACTTCTTCTTTGCTTTAATTGAAGGTACAACAACTAGCCTGTAATTCACTAGGCCCTTTAGGAGATAGAGGTAAAAGCAAAAGGAAAAAAATCAACATGAAGAATTTATAATGGTTCAGCTAACTATGCCTACATCCATTCTCTGAGTCATATTTCATCATTTTATTATTTTTTTAAAATCAAATACAACTTACCTTTCTACCATACTAAAAGGGAACCTAATACTCTTTTTTCCAAAGGCTTAATAGAACACTCACCTTGGTGCTTTTAGGGGCTAAACATTAAACAACTTTTATAGAGGAATGACCTTAGTAAATGTCTAAGCCTCTAAAATAGGTAGCAATATATACTTAGTGTTTAAGAAAGTTTACTTTCACAAAATCCAACATTTGTCGCAATTTTTGACAAAACTCATTATATCCAAAATAAGGATTAAAACCCTTTTACAAAGCACACAAATGTAGGCCTTTTCAAAATTTCTAATATTTTATAGGCTAATATAAAGGTTTTTATATAGAACAAACTTTATAAATTAGCCTGCACTTACAAAAGGTTCATCCTATCAACTTTCAAAAATATAGTCATTATGCCTTTCAATAGTCATTAGAAATCCTCCATGATTGATGAATCTCTAACTACTCTTACAAATACTTCTTAATGGATATTAAATCCTTTTTTATCTTTTGTTTAACAATCATTAGATTTTCCTCCATGTTCATTGAATGTCTACTAGGCTTAGGCTACCTTTTTCAATAGGGGAAAGTAATGGGGATTTAGAGCATTTCTATAAATAATTTTTAGGATTTCATCATAATCATTGAATATCTTTTCAATAGGCATTGAATTCTCCAATGGTCATCATTGCAATCACTAAATTAGGCAGAATAGTTAGGGAAAAGCAAAACATATCTCAAGAGAAATACCTTGAGAAAAGTTAAATTTCCAAAGCCATAGGTGGAGAATGTTTAACCTCTTTAATATTTTTAAAGTTGAAGGCAAAACACCTAAGAGGGTATGCCTAAAGTATAAGGATATTATTTGATCCTTACGATGTTTTTAAAAGTGGAGGCAAAACACATCTTAAATGTAAATGACATGAGTATGCCCAAAGAATAGAGCCAATGATCAAAGGCATCTATAAACTTTAAGTCCAAAAGGGCATAAAAGTAGAAATGAAGAAAAAGTGAAGACAAGTTGAGTCAACACTTTAATGATTATAGGAAGCATTCTAATAACCTAAGAGAGACAATGACTATGGGCCATCACTAGTGGCCTATTGAAGAAGTCTTCAATCACTAGTGGTTTATTGAAGAAGCCTTAAAAAATTAACCTTAAAAAGCACTTTAAGAAGTCAACAATACCCTTATGCCAAATAAGAAAGAGTCCTATAAGAAAAATACTCAAGAATAGGTAGAAGTTTTAAGGTTTTGTTATTATGCAAAGCACATCATCCAATTAAGTGTTTAAGGAAAAAGCCTTATTACCCTTAAAGTCACGTGTCATTATTGTCCCCATTTTTTAATAATAAAAAACTAATATGTTTTTGTAAAATAAACATAATAAAACATACAATCAAAATAATTTTAATAAACATCAAAGTTATCTCCTCTTTTTTGTAATCGTTACAAAAAAAAAAACTAACAAAAAAAAAATTCTCCCCTTTGATCAAACACATGAAAAACAATTTACAAAAATAAAACTTCACTCTCACTTTATTTAAAAAATTATTGTCATCTCTATTTATAATAATATGCTTCTTTTAAGGTTAAGATAAGGCTTTATAAAAACAATTTGTAAAATGATTAGCTCAAATAAAACACAAACTCAGGGTCATAAAAAATATGAGATCCACTTTTTAAGGGATAAGAATAAGAACCAAAATGAACATATAGTATTGAATATGCCAATATGCATATATAAACCAATCAAAATATGTATATACAACTCCCCAATGGATACATATATAAAAACCAAATTATGAGTAAAGTGGTGGTAAGGGATACATAACAATTTGATACCACTTGATGATGTAAAGCTCTTATCCCTTATATTCTCATTGATCTCATTTCATCACTTGAACTTTTCATTTGAGTACTTGGTGAAGGAATCCTTAAAACTAAAAGTCAATTTTTCTTTTTAGTTCCCATTTCTTTTTAGATCATTGAAGGTTAGGGGCATATAAATTTTTATCATTCAGCATTGCAAAGCAAAAGCATGCCTTATGGCCTAACTTTCCATAATAAAAGTATTATCAAGTGAATGCACTTATAAGTTTATGGAAAGATAAATCATAAGATGATTTCCTTGAGGTTTATAACTTAGGAATAGTGGGGACATTTTTATTAGGTCTTGGTCTTTGAGATCTATAGATGTAAGCATAGTTTATTTTAGATCTTTATGCATGTAAATGTGAACATTATGACTATGCATATATGACTAGATGATAGAGAAGAGGCGGGTTCCAGCATTTGAAGTGAATTTCACAAATCTAGACTTAGAGGTGGATGCTTCAGAATAATAAATGCTTAAGCCATGTTTATCCCTTGAATTCCTTTAGGTGACTAAAATCATTAAGTTTTTCTTTGCCTTTGGTAAATGAAGTAAAAGAATCTTTTAAAACTTAAAGCTTTCTTTTTTATAATGTTATTTTGCGATAAAATAGTTTTTTATAACTTTTTCTCATTTGCCAAGACCTCATTTTCTTTTCTTAAAATCTCAAAATTCTTTTTTAATTTTATTGATTCTATTTTTAAAATTGTATTTCTCTCAAAACTTTTATCTAAATTACTATAAGTGATTTTAGGGCCTCTATAAAGTTCTTGATAGTAAACATTTTTTTAAAAAATTTCTTGACCATCATTATATAAATCTCTATCAAAGTATTCGAGTGTACCTTATTTAGAGAGCTTTCCTTAATGGCCATAAAGCATAGGTTAGCTCTGTGTCTCTTTGCTTTTTTTAGCTCTTTCTTGAGCTGACTTGATTTGGAGGACCTTGAATCAACCCAATTGGCTATGTATGCTTTCTCCTTTTTTTTTTTCTTTCTTCTCAAATTTGGCATCTTCATATGACCAAGCTTTTCATACCTAAATTATTCCATTTGTTTAAACTTATTCTTTCCCTTCTTTTAAGGAAGCCTTTTAAGTATACTCTAAATTGATTGGTCATGAGAGCCACCTTTTCCTCATTCATTTATTGTTCTTTGATGCTTGAGTATTTGGAAATAGCTTTAAATGAAATTCCCACCTTTTTCTTGTTACCTTCTTTTGATGTTGATGAAATTTCTCTATTATAGGTCATCTCAAGGTCAATTAGATTCCCTAGGAGCTCATTCAATGACATGGTCTTCAAGTTTTTAGAGCCTTTAAGAGATGTGACCTTTCTAAGCTACTTTTAGGTAGACACCTCATATTTTTTTAAAAAGTTCTTCATGGTAAATATCTTCTCAATAACCTTTATTTCTCTAATGATTTTAATGAAACAATCATATATTTAGGGTATTTTATCCCTAGCTTCATTGGGAAGGTATCATATTAAAAGATAAGAGTCTTCAAAACCTTATGTGTCATATTCTTATGTGTAACCTTCAAAACCTCTCATATTTCCTTCATAGTAGTCTTTGTGCTCACTTATTGTAAGGTAGAAAAGAGCAAGTGTATGACTTTGTCATTGTGGGCCACTTGTTTCTTTTCTTTTTCAAACATTTCATCAATATCCTTCTCAATTTTTGTTCCATTAGTAAGCATCTTTAGTAGGATACATATACCCTTTTCTATTATTCTTTAAAGCCCAATAGATTTTTACCTTAGAAAGTAGTACATTTAATTTTTTTAGTATTGGTAATTAGTTCCATTAAAGAATGAAGGTCTTACAACTGATTATCCCTTGAGTTTATGCTCGTTTTGAGCTATCATAGATCTTCCTCTTTGTAATTAAGCTAGAGAAAAAAAGATGAGGCTTTAATACCATGTATTGGTCCCTTAATGAAGATGGCAATCTAAGAGGGAGGGTAAATTTAGAAGTTCAATACTTTAATTGAAGAAGTGGAAGCAAGCTCATAATTCAACATGTTCTCAAAGAGATGGAGGTGAAGGGAAAAGAAAAAAAAACATAAGAAATTTATAATGGCTCAACCAATTATGCTTACATCCATTCCTTAGGCTATACTTAGCCCTTTCATTATCTTTTTCAAGGTTAAATATAACATCCCTTTTTACTGGGCTAAAAAGGTACCTAACACTCCCCTTTTTAAAGGCTCAAAAGAGCAAAACCTTAGTGTTTTTATAAGCTACCTTTGGCAATCTTACATAGGAATGATCATTAGTAAATGTTTAAGCATTTAAAATATTTAGCAATATACATTTAGTCCTTAACAAAACCTACTCTCATAACTCTAATGTTTGTTACAAATTCTCACAAAACTTATTTTACCCAAAATAAGGATTAAAACCCTTTTGTATATAACACTCAAAATTCTCTTAGGCTTTTTCAAAATCTCTAATTGGAGGTTCATATGAAGGCTTTTATATAGATAAAAACTAGTTAATAGACATAAAGAAGTTATCCTATTAAATACAGTCATTATGCCGCTTCAATAATCGTTTGAAATCCTCCACAATCATTAATTGTTAAATGGCTATTAACTACTCTTCATAATGGGAGTTGAATTCTTCTTAATCATTTGTTCAACAATCATTAGATTTTCCTCCATGTCCATTGAATGTCCAATAGGCTTAGGTTGCCATTTCTACTAAACATTTGTCTTCAATAATAGGTATTAAGCTTTTTTACCAATAGTCATTAGGATTTTGCCACTATCATTAAATGTCTTTCTAGTAGGCATGAATCTTTTAACTATTATTGCTATATTGATTAAACTAGACAAGATAGTTAGAGCACTTCCTGAAGACTTTTTCAATCAGCCATTGGTAATGGCCCATAGTCATTGACCCTTCCATTGTCATTAGAATACTTTTCATAATCGTTGAAGTGCATGATTCAACTTATCTTCACTTTTTTCAATTTTGCTCTTATACCCTTTTTGGCCTTAAGGTTAATGGATGCTTTTGATCATTGGCTTTATTCTTTGTGCATACTTAAGTCCTCCTCTTTGAGATTTGTTTTACCTTTATATTTATAAACATCTTAAGGAATAAAATATTCTCACCATGCTTGAGGCATACCTTCCTCCTTCGGTGCGTTACCTTCATCTTTAAAAACACATAAGGGGTCAAACATTCTCCTTTTATGTTATTGAGCATTTTGTGTTTCCTTAAGGCATTTCCATTAAGATATATTTTGTCTTTATCTTTAAAAGCTTTTTAGGAGTCAATAATACCCTTATACAGAATAAGGCAAAGTTATACAAGCACAAACACTCAAATGTAAAGATTAAAACTTCTTAAAGTTTTGTTATCATTTAAAACACATCATCAAGTAAATAGTTAAGGCAAGTGCCTCATTAACCTTGGGGTTACATGATTAACATATTTTGTTATTAGCATGGTAAATAGATATCATTCTAAACTAAGCCTAGCCTATTGAAAAGTTATCAAAAGGACTTAAGTGATGTAAAATCTACCTTTGAATTCATTTTCTTACTCAATAATGGTACTATATCATGGAATAGTGAGAAATAATCTTGTATAGTCTTTTCCATATAAAATTTAAATTGGCAACATTATATTTAGTAGTGCGAGAAGTCATATGGCTTAAAAGGTTCTTGTATTATCAAGAGGTTATTATTAGTATGATTAATCTAGTGTTAGTTAATTATGACAATCAAATGACTATTGCATACATAAAAGATCCTAAGTTTCATTGTAAAAATAAACATATAGATATCAAGTACAATTTCATCAAAGACATCTTTGTATGCAAAAAATTGAATATGAAGTATATTTCTAGGGATATAGTTATTAAACATAGAAATATTAGGACTTATATATATATGTTAATGTACTTGAATTAGTGACTTTTTCTAATATTTATGAAAGTTTCTTTAATGTCTGGATAATAATAAAGTCTGTTAGCATATAAACTTGTGAATATTCTTTGGCATATTCTTAATTGTTCTAGAAGTATGTCAAATAACTAAGAGATTAACCCTGTCATAATGGTAATCATCTTCATTGTTTGGTGATATATGAGGATGAGATGAAATTTTAGCCTAATTATCTTAATGATAATTAAGAGCTCCATATTAAAATTCTAAATGTCATATTGATTGGAAGTCATATGCTCACTATGGATGAATTTGTATTTTACTATGTCTTTTATTGGCATATGTGAGGTCTAGTAAGATAAAAATATATAGAGTAGATTTGTGAGCTCATGTTAGACATGAAGTGTGTCTACACTATTATCTATACAATATTTATTTGAAAAAGATATATGCCTCCCCAAAAAAGAGAAAATAATTGTACCATGTAATTTATACTACGCATGCAGAATTTGAGCAATAAGTGTAATATAAGTAAAGATTTTAACTTATTATTATATGAGACCCCCAAGATATAATGAACCTCATTTCCTAAAAATTTTATAAGTTGCTTAAAGCTTGCCTAAAGAATCATAAGAAGAAAAATATCATTAAAGTATAATTTATAATTCATTGTATGACTAATTCTAATTTATCTATTTGACAAAATATAATTATGAATGTAAAGTATAAGTATAAATAAGATCATGAGAGAAGATGAATATGATAAAATAGTCTATGATACTACTTATTATAATTTACTCTAAATAACTCCATCGTTAGATGTATAGTATTGAGCACCTTAAGTATGTTGGCTGAATAACCTATCCTCTAGTATAAATTAAAGTAAATCAAATTAAAAAGGTATTTTCTTTAGTTTATTGAAAATATTTTATCTTATTTTGTGCAAGCGAGAGATATTGAAAATACAAATTGAGTATGCCCATAATAAGAAATCACCTCATTGTTAAAATAAACAACTACCTAAAGGCAGTTATCTTATGATTTGATAGATAACTTGACAAGGTACCAAATAAAAATATGAAAGAGAGCTAAAAGTACATAAATTGCACAATGTTAACAAGAAAAAAAAATCAACACAAAATATAAAAAATAATTTTTTGCAATAGCATGTGGGATTTGGACAATGGTAACTAGAGGTGTTTTTATTAGTGATTGCCTTTAATACAAACTCCAATAATTAACCACTTTTACCATAAATCGTAAGTTGTGTTTGATTTCAACAACAAGAAGGTAAAATTTTAGTTAGTGTATCTCCCCATTTTATATACTCATTTAGAGATATAGTGACATTTAAAGCTAGGATTGGTTGTTGATTGCTTCAATTTAGTTTAATTTTCATGAAACTAAATTAACTATATTATCTTTTATCTTAAACCAAATTGAATCGATTTTATATGAAAACTGAACCAAATCAAACTGAATTATTTCAGTTCGATTCAATTCAATAGATTGATTTGGACTTTAAACCTAGTTTTTATGGGCTTGATTTTCAGCTTAATTTATTGGACTTTATTTATTGAATTTGCTAGTTTTAATTTTTAATAATACAAGAATTAGTAAAAGTAAATATGATAAATTTTAAAATTATTAAAAATCAATTTAACTTGAAAATAAAATACACAAAAATCATGAAGTTGTAGATCCAAATTCTTCAAGAAAAAAATATTACAAGTCCCATACAAATAAATATTATAAAAGTTCACACAAAATAATTGAAGAAACTAAATATTACAAATAGGATGAAAAGTACTAATAATTAAAAACTATCTAGTCACAAATAGGATGTCCAAATAAATAGTGTTGGTGGTGAAAAATAACATATATTACTTGTAGCACATTGAAAAATCAACAACTGCAACTGCCTATTTGTTTAGATAATAATAACTCACTAAAGATTGAACCTATATACAACTAGCTTAAACACAATAAATAAAACACTTAACTTCAGCCCTATATACAATGAAATTAAACACAACTAAAATGCTCTACTTCAACTTGCATACAATCAAATCAAATACAACTAATAGAACACTTAACTTCAACAATTCATAAATTTAATGAAAAAGAGACTAATAATAGAAAAAGAGTAGTTATTCAAAACAATACCAACAATTCAAAGAGCAATATATTTAAAAGCAATATTAATTATAAAGGCAAATTTGGCATATGAACTTGTTAGAAAATAATAGTTTAGTAGTGTTGCAACCTATTAAAAATTACTGAAAGGTGTTTCTATCATATTACTCATTTTTAAATTTCAATTTGATCTTTGAACCTATTATCATGACATAATTTATAAAATTTAGTTTGATTCTTAAACTTATTATCAAGTATCAAAATCATTCAACCTCATTTATTATTTTTATTTTTATTATTTTGTTAAAAAACATATAATTCTATGATACTTTATATTTTTTATAGTATAAGAAAATAAATAAGAAAAAGCTACCCATATTTTAAATAAAAATGAAAATTTTTATTTTTTTAAATACCAACTAATTTTTTAGAAAATTAACTAAATTGTTTACAAAATAATATTAATTCTACTTAATTTTAATAAAATTTTAATTTTGGATGATTTTGCAACTTGATAAGAAGTTTAAGGATCAAATTAAACTTTTTTAGTAAATTAGGTCATGATAATAAGTTAAAGGACCAAATTAAAATTTAATATATGAATACAGTAAAAGGAAATCTAATGGTTACCCGTTAAAAACACTTATTTATAATTTTTTTACAGGTTGCAACACCAAAATGTAATTGAAAAAAGTTAGACCACCAAATTATCATTTTTTTAGACACCAAAATTGTCTTTGTCTCATTCAAAAAATAACAGTATATTAAAAAAGAGCACTATATTAAAAAAAATTATAAAGTTGAATTTATATATATACCATGTATCAAACTGAATTCAAATGCATATTTTGAAAAAAAAAATGCAAACAAAAATCAATAGATATGAGAGTTTGAAAATTGATTTCAAAATTCAGAATTCAACTAAAACAATAGAATAAAATTTAATTCAGTGATAGAGTATTCACTTAAAAAATGCAATAATTTAATAAGAGCAATATATTTAGAAATAGTAGAGCATCAATTAACAAATAGAGCATTATATTCAAAATTATAACTAAGTTGAATTTATACATATACTATTTATCATACATAATTCAAATGCCAATCTTGTAATATATATATATATATATATATATTACAAGATTGGCATTTGAATTAT
>CATIWR010550695.1:0-13176 GCA_949677035.1 Omphalea diandra | reverse complement strand
AAAACAATTTGCCATACAACTATACAAACACTACATATATGTTCCAATGTCCCCAAATGCAATGGTACTTCTAAATGATTATTTATCTAATGCATATGCTCATGTGATAATGCTAATGAATGTGACTAGGGATGTTACAGGTTACTAAGGAATACAAGCAAAAGGAAGGCATAGATTATAATGAGACTTTTGACCCCATTGCAAGCTTAGAGGCCATTATGATACTTTTAGCTTTTGCATGCCACATGAATTTTTAGCTTTTTCAAATGGATGTAAAACGCACATTTTTTAATGGAATTATTGAAGAGGAAGTCTATATTGAACAACCTCCTGGTTTTAAGTCACATTGTTTTCCCAATCATGTTTTTAAATTGAACAAAGCCTTATATGGATTGAAACAAGCTCCAAGAGCTTGGTATGAAAGGATTAGTTCATTTCTTTTGAAAAATAATTTTGAAAAAGGAAATGTGGACACCATGCTATTTGTTAAAAAACACAAGCATGATACACTAATTGTACAAATTTATGTTGATGATATCATTTTTTGTGCTACTAATGAGTCTCTCTATGAGGATTTTGTTAAGTGTATGACTCGGGAATTCAGAATGAGCATGATGGGAGAGCTCAAGTTCTTTCTCGATCTATAAATCAAGCAAACCAAAGAAGGGATCTTCATCAACCAAGCTAAATACACAAGGGACATACTCAAGAAGTTTGGCATGGATGGTTGCAAAATAGCCAAAACCCCCATGAGTGGTATCATCAAGTTAGACAAAGATGAATCGGGTAAGACGGTAGATGAAAAGAGATATCGTGGTATGATCAGATCTCTACTTTATCTTACTACATCTAGGTTGTATATCGTGTTTAGTGTATGTATGTGTGCTAGGTTCCAATCCTCCCCTAAAGAGTCACATTTAAATGTTATTAAGAGAATTTTTAAGTATTTGGATGACACAATTCACTTAAGGTTATGGTATCCTAGGGATTCATCCTTTAGTCTCATAGGATATTCGGATGCGGATTATGCGACTAGTTTATTAGATAGAAAAAGCACTTTCGAGACTTGCCAATTTATAGAAGAATGCCTAGTATCTTGGTTTAACAAAAAGCAAGTGTCGGTTGCCTTATCCACCGCGAAAGTCGAGTATATTGTTGTTAGTTGTTGTTGCACCCAAGTCCTTTGGATGAAACAACAATTGAAGGATTTTGGCAAAGTTATTGATTACATTCCTATTAAATGTGATAACACTAGTGCTATCAATCTCTCTAAAAATCCCATCCAACACTTTAGGAGTAAACACATAGATAGTAGACACCATTTCCTTAGAGATCATGTCTAAAAAGGTAATGTTGTGTTAGAGTTTATTGACACAAATCATCAACTTACAGATCTTTTCACTAAACCTCTCAATGAAGAAAGTTTGAACTTCATTAAAAGAGAATTAGGAATGCTTGATGGCAATTCCCTAAAGTAAAAAAAATAAATTTTTTTGATCTTCTGTATAATTGTTGTGTGTTTATTGTTATTTTTTGATTTGTGATAATTATATGTGTGTTTATTAAATTTGATATTTGTTAATTGAGATGTCTTAATTTTAATTGCAATTATGCTTTTTTATAACATATTGCATAAATTAAGCATCAACATAGTGAAGTGGATCACAATTTTCAAAACTTCATTTTTCATCCTTATCTTCGCTGACTCATAATTCATGGTCACTATCACCTATTCACAATGGTGAATTACAAGTCCAAGTCACGCGACTGTTAAACATCAAATCGTGGTCGCAAGAATCAAGCTCCACTACCAATTTTGGTCAAGAATTCAAATTTTTGACAGTTGAAGCACGTATTCTTGAAAAAAATTTGTCCATTACTCACAATTTTCAAAATTCGTGGTCACAACTCTGAAATTCGCGGATGCAAATTAGGGTAACCTCCTAGCCATTAAGTGATTTGATTGTCAATCATTTCCATCTCTTCATCAATGCATTTCTAGCCATTTATAGAGACCCCAAATGGCTATAAATACCCCTCCCCCCCCCCCCCCCCTAAAACAGTAACATCCTCACTTCACTTCCAATATCAAATTTTCTCTCTAAAAATTCACTCAAACTCTGAAAATCTCTCAAACTCCTCCTATGGCTCCTAAGAAAATGTCTAAAGTAGAAAAAGGTAAGGCCATTGCTCAACCTTCTACCCCTCCTGCTATTCACCTTATGAAAGGTATTACCAAATAGGAGAAAGACTGCTACAAAGCAAACTCCTCCAAAACAATCCTCCCCAATAAAATCCCTTCAACTTTCCTGCTAGAGACAGTTAGGTTTAACGAAGAAATTCATGCATTCCTATCAAACTTGGGCTGGATCAAGTTTATCTTCTAGAATGAACCTGGATATAAAGAAATGGTTAGAGAATTCATGTGCACGATATAACTCAGTTGCAAAGCAGATTCACAAGTAGGCCAATACAAGTTAGTTTTTTGAGCTTTTGGTGACCTTCATTTCATTACTTTTGACCAACTTTCCTCACTTTTCAACCTTCAAGTTGGTGAACACATACCTTTCATCATCTCTGCACTTGAAGTTATTTACTCCTAGTTTTGGTTGAAAATCTCAATCGAAACTAAACACGACCCAAAATCTCTTTGGCCAAACACATTAAAACCTTACCATGTTGGATACTTCATTGTATCATCACCTTCTCGATTAATGGTACAAGTGATGGAAAAAAAAGTATCACAAAAGGACTTGGCATTTCTTTTATGCCTTGTCAAGAACAAGCCAATCTAAACCGGTAGGTATCTTATAGATCAATTAATCCACATGAGCACCAAGCCTAAAAGTCAATTCCTTCTTCCATCCCACATCACAATCATATATTGATATGTAGGAGCTCTTAATGAGGATAACGAAAAGTTCCTCACTAAGAAACTTCTACTATCACAAAACTTTCTTGATCTCACCTACCTCATAAATGCCAAAGCAATTCACTAGGACACTTATGCCCACACTTTGGGTGCAATTGGTGCTAAAAAGATGGAGTCATCATAACCATCAAAAAGGAGGAGACTAATTATTGAAGAAGGAGTTCCACATCCCTCCTCAACCAAAGCCTAAAGCTAAACTCTCACTTGCTACCATCAACAACAAACTGCATAGGTTGATGAGAATGATGAAAAGGAGATTTATGCTCCTCTCTCATCTTTATAGTGATATGATAGACTTGCAAAAGAAGTTGGGAGTCCCTCCTTGCCATTTTCCAGACTTCACAGAGTTTGATGATACTTACGAAGAAGAAGGCGATAATCAAGTGGAGGATGGAGATGAGGCTGAAGGTGAAGATCATGGTGATGATGAAGACTTTTCTAAAGATGAAGATGATTCTTTTACTTTCTAGTTTAGGATCTCTTTTGTATCTTTCTTTAATGAAAAACATGTGATCCCATAAAATTTGTTTCTACGTTTATATATATATAAGTTGTTTCTTTGATGAAATTCTATGTTATGTGATTGCTCTATTTCAATTTATTTATGCATTTGCTCCCTATGATTACTTGTCTATTTATGCAATTGATCTTTTTCCCTTCTACCCTCTTTTTGATCTTGCTAAAAGGGAAGAGATAAAATCTAAAATGAATCAAAGGGGGAGAGAAAAATAATAGCATAAGTTGAGGGGGAGCATAAGAGCATCATACTTTGAATTTTTGCCTTGAAATCATACTTAGAAAAGTTCACTAAAATTTCTAAGTATACTAAAAGATTCTAAGTATACATTGACAAATTACCACTCTAACTTTACATTCATGCATTATTTTCCCTTAGGATTAATCTAAGTTGTCAAAATCAAAAAAAGGGAGATTGTTAGACTAGGTTGGTTAACCTTAAGTCCTAGACCTCTTTTGATCTTGACAAAAGAGATTGATCAATTCTAATGTTTCCATTAAGTGTTGTTTTGCATAATTAAATTAGACTTTCAATTGGAAGTTGATAGAGTTCACAATCTTCAAGAAAGCAAAGTTCATCCAAATTTGCGGTTAGTGATCTATAATTTGCGATCACGACTTAGCTTAAGACAAAGTGAAACTAGGCCAGACAAATTCACATGCATCATCACTATCATGACTCATCCAAAGATGGGAGTGTCAAAGTCAAATACGAATTCGCAGTCAATATCGTGCCTTAGTCGACTTTCATAATAACTGAAAAGGGAACCAAGTCCACAATCACAGCGTGCCAAATGTCCCAAGTATCCATTGAAGAATAAAATTTATGAGCGTGACATTATGGCTAGCGACTGCAATTCATGAAGATGAAAATTCTCCTTCAAACAGAAGAATTTGTGACTCAATAGCACCCTGTACAAGGACTGATCGCGACTACAACTTTTGTGGGCAGTTAGAAAGCAACGACTATATTTTTCGAATGGACCAATGAGAAGCTGACACGTGGACTAGCCGTTAGACACAAACGAGATTTTTTACTGCAATTTTTAGGTCCCATATGGAAATTGGTATGTCGCGATCGCAAATAATCAGTAGTAACCGCGACGCCTGCCTGACATGCAATTAATGCAAAATCTGCCTAACATATCTTAAAGATTTGATGAGTTTCATAGTCTAACACCTCTTTGGTGGGTATAGTGTATAAATACTCCACCAAACAATTATTAATAACATATAAATAGAGAATTCATTACTTATGTGAAAGCTCTTACAATATAGCTACTCAATTTGTTATATTCTTTATGAGATTACGATTGTTGGGTGTGAGAATTAAAAACCAATTGTAAAAGGTTTTATTGTGAGCTTGTGAAAACACTTGAGAGAGGTTTCACATCAAGGATGAAAAAAAAAATTGAGTTCCAAGACATGCTAGGCATAAATTGCTAAAGAGACAATTAATCCTCCCAAACTAAGTTCTAAGCCTACAATTGATCCTCTAACCCAATAAGTTCACATCAAGGATGAAAAAAAAGAACTGGCTCAAAAATTGCTAAAGAGACAATTAGGTGGTGGAAATTCTTAGAGTGGAACAACTTGTAGAGATACAGTTTATCAGAGCAAGTCGAGGATTTGATGATGCCTCTAGGGCATGAAAAATAAGTAAAAGGTAAACACACCTTGGTTACTACAGTAGAGAATTGATAAGCAAATTAACAAGCCCAATGCCTTTATAATGGCTCACTTCATCATAAAGATTACAAAATTTATGAAGGCTACCTCTCCTACTAAGATAGTGAGATAAAGCTCATGGACTATGACTTGCTGTAGGAGAAACTGCCTGACAATGAGCCTATTAAAGAGAAAATGCTACTAAGCATGGGAATTTTGCAAAGGTTAAACTCAAGGTTGATCAAGAACTTAAGAAAGGAGAAGTCATTTAAGAAGAAAAGGACAATGCAAAAGTTAAAAAAGCTATCAGGGCATGGTTGCAATAATAGAAAGAATAGGAACAAGTACATCAACTTCATCTCTCTCCCTTTGAGCAAAGAGTGTTTGAGAGACTAGAAGCAATCACTGCTGCTATTAAGAGAGTTAAGGACTCTTCCATTTCTCTTCACCATATAGTGAACCAGCTCAAAAGTGAGTTAAAGGATGTGAACCAAACACTTGATTGGATTATTAAAGTGTTAAATCTACAACCTAGAACTCCAAGTGATCAATAGTAGCACATAGCTCCACCTGAGCACAAAGACATTTCTTTCAAGCAACAAGATCCCCTACAAAAGTCTAACGCGCCAACAAAGCCTAAGAACCAAAAACAAATCAACCCTAGACCCACAAGATCAAACCCTATTCTGCTCTTCCAAAATCACTCCTCTTTATGAGCCTTTTATGTAATTTCTTTTATTTCTTTGTGTTTCTATTATTTTCAAAATAGATGATGATTGGACAACTTTTTTTTTTTTTGAAATGTAAAGTAAATTGTTGTCTTTTGTAAAATAAACTCTTCTAATGAATATATGGTTCATTTATGCTCTTTTACTTATTATTTGCTTCTTTTTGATAATGACAAAGGGGGAGAAGCGAGATATAATATGGTGCATATAATATAAGCATATCTTAAGGAGGAGCAAAATGTTAAGCAAGATATAATATGGTGCATATCATATAATATAAGCATATCTTACGGGGAAGCAAAATGTTAGATCATGCTAAGGATAATCAAATAACAATCTCTTATAAGAGAAGTTAAGGGATTACGTGATAACTCAATGCATAACCTTAATAGTTTAAATGGGAGTTAAGATTTGATTCTTAATAAAAATATTCCTTATTGCTTTTGTGAGACTATTTGTCATCATAAAAAAGAGGGAGAATGTTGAACCTCAAGGTTCCAAGTCTTGTTTGATGATTACAAATAACTCAAAGAGTTAATCTTTGTCCATGTTATTTGTGTTAGATCAACTCCTTTAATTATGATGATTATAGAAAGAAGTATGTTTGACAACTTAAAGCATTAAAGAGTAACGATAAAGGAAAACTCAGCTTAACAAACCAATGGTTGTTGTCTTCATGCAATAGGCATTATGGACCTATCAACGAGTAATGAAGATATCACAACAAGCATGGGAGAAGCATCTCAACTTCGGTATAGCTTTTTAGAGCTTCCAATGGGTGTTTCCCATATTCCCAATAGGTGTTGGATAATTGATTTGACATGGCCAAGCACATTGAACTCCACAATGAGTGTTGCATTTTCACAATGGGCATTGATCTTGCCCTCATAAAAAGCATTGCACTTTCCCAACATGTGTTATACAAAGTGCCTTAGATTGAGCAAAACTATCTAGAACCCGAAACGTGTGTTAGTCTATCTCAACAAATGTTGGGAAAGCTCTTTAAATTAAGACAAAAATTCTGGACCTGCTACAAAGGACTCTTATATCCCAATAGGCATTGAAGGTGCTGCCAACGAGCATTACAAATCTTTGAATAACTATTGAAAGACTTAAGTAGATCTTGAAAAATAAAGCATCAAGTTCATAATTTTTGGGAATCAACAATAAGCATTGATCCTCCTCCAATAGACATTGAAGTTTAAAAGTAATGACCAACGTTTTTATCCAACAGTCATTGAAGCAAAAGTAAATCAAGCCATTATAAAAGTCAAAGGAGGAGCCTTAAGTCAAGTTCTTTTTAACAGTTAGTCTCAACAGGCATTTTGTTAGAGCCAATGACCATTGAAGGTTTTTTTTTTTTTTTGTTAGACAATCACAAGTTTGCATGAAACCAATAATGGTTATGGCCTTAGCAACGAGCGTGGGGATGTCGCAACATGCATTACTTAATCTTAGATGTAATGTGAAGTGAAAGCTTTCTCTCTGACAGCTAATTCTTTATTCATGATATAAAAGGACTTACTCTCAATAGAAATACATGGAGAACTATTCCATTATGCAAATATTTTATTACGAAAGCTTTTCTTAATAAAAAAGATGAACAAAGAGTGATCTAGCAAACAAAAGAAGTTGATTATTCAAAACTTGCAAAAGTTATCTTTAAAACAGAGTTTAAATGATAACTTTTCCAAAAATTTTCTTAACATTCTTAACTTCATCAAGCATACTTTGTGAGAAGTACTTTTAGTGTCTTTGTTGCTTGAGTGAAAAGCTTTCCTTCTTCTTAAAGTGTTGTATTTAGTTTGAGGAAACCTTAGGTTGAGAAGTCTTGAAAAACCATATCTTATGAAAGGTTCAAGGTAGTACCTAAAAACTACTTTGGGTTAAGGTTAATAGCATTTGTGATTTACATATAAGAGGTATATAGAGCTTAAAAATCCATCACTTAATAAAAACTTTGTAAGTGTCAGAAAACTTACTTGTGAAAAGGTTGTTGATAGCACCTTAATCTATCAAGATAATGAAGGCACTAATGGATATACTAGAGGAGGGGATGTAGGCAAGTTGTATCGAAACTTTATAAATCTTGTGTCTTGATTTTTCATTCATTTTCGCACTTAGTTTTTATTTTTCTTACTTGTCATTACCCTATTCAACTCCCTCTCTCCTTCTAAGGCACCAATGGACAACAATGTTAACTACTTTAGTGCCAAAGAAGATAAAAAAAAAAAAAATAGACAGATATTAAGATGTAACTTCCTATCATTTAAGACAATGTGAAGCAAAAAACGCTATATGAATATGGTGGTTTTAAAATAGGGCGCATCAACTTGTGTTGATTCTGCATCCATTTGAGATCTATCAAAATGAAAATTTTCATTATTCAAAACTAAAATTCAAAATTATCTCGTATATTACTCTTCATTTACTTTGTAAACTTATTTATCTTTCTTTTTGTTTTCTTTTGTCTAGTGTTGATTTTTTGTTTGGATGATGACATTTTTTGGGTCATTATTTATCTTCATCTAATTTTTGAGTTATTATTGTTAGTCAAAAATTTATGGATTCGAATTTATTTTTATTTTTCTCTCACTCTCTTTCAAAGTTAAGTAAATTATTTGTTCTTGTTTTCTATTTTTAATAATAAGAAGCATATATAAAATGAAAAATTAAGATAAAATCAAGATTATTATTAGGATTTATTTGTTCTTGTTTTCTATTTTTAATAATAAGAAGCATATATAAAATGAAAAATTAAGATAAAATCAAGATTATTATTAGTATTTTCATGAATTTAATATACAATTAAATATGAGAAATTATTTCCTAAGAGACGATATAGCTCAATATGGTAAAAGTTAGGCGCTTATAGTAATTAACTCTTAGAAAAACCTATTAAAACCTACTTTCTTGTTTTCATGGACTAATATGTATCATCTTGAACAATAAATCCAATCAAATTGGTTTGATCATCTCAACCAAATAATGCATAGTTTTTTTTCAAAAACAAATTTATACAATGAAATTGCGAAAATTATTTATTTCATCTCACTAATGAGGCAATTGACCAATTCACTCAAAAAACGCATCATTATTTATTCAAAGTAAGAAATATAAAGTTGCTTTTGTTTTTTGTTTTTCCTTTTTCCCCTATATCGGAAATGAAAATGAAAAGTTACTTTGAAACAGATCAAACACATGATCTCAATTTTTCATTTTCTAGTCAACCAAACAGAAAAACTAACTTGAAGCTCGATCAATCGTCCAGCCTCCAAAGAATCCCGTCTTAACCCCTAACTGAAAATGGCACAATCATGAAACTCTACTACCTCCTCCTCCGCCGAATCTCTCATACTAAACCACCAAGGATTCAAAACCATCTCCACACCTCTTCTGCCGCTGAAGAAATCGCTATCTCCAATGAAGTTCTCACCATTCTCGACACCTTCAACCCCATTGAACCAGCTCTAGAACCAATTGTTCCTTTCCTCTCTCCTTCCATTGTCGCCTCTATAATAACTAACCCACCAAACCCGCAACTCGGTTTTCGTTTCTTCATATGGGCATTCAAATACAAGCGCTTCCGCACGTGGGTGTCTCAAAATTTGGTCGTTGACATGCTTACTGAGGAGAACGGAAAGGGGTTTGAGTTGTATTGGGAAGTTCTTAAGGAAGTTAAGAAATTTAATGGTTTCATGTCGGCTGATGCGTTTACGGTTTTGATTCAAGCATATGCGAAGATGGGTATGATGGAGAAGGCCGTGGAAGCTTTTGAATTGATGAGGGAATTTGAATGTAAGCCTGATGTTTTTACTTTTAACATGGTTTTGCATGTTATGATGCGGAGTAAAGTTTTTTTGTTAGCTTTAGGGGTTTATGATAGAATGTTGAAGATTAATTCGAAGCCAAATAGAGCTACTTTTAGCATTTTGATTGATGGGTTGTGTAAAAGTGGACAAATCCGGAATGCACTGCAAATGCTTGATGAAATGACACAAAGTGAGATTTCACCGAATAAGATTACCTACACGATCATCATCTCTGGGCTGTGTCAAGCACAGAGGATTGGTGATGCATATAGGTTGTTTAATAAGATGAAAGATAGTGGGTGTATTCCTGATTTTGCTACTTATAATGCTTTACTTGATGGATTCTGTAAGTTAGGTAAAGTTGATGAGGCTTTAACGCTTTTGAAGCTTTTTGAAAAGGATGGTTATGTGCTTGATAAGCGGGGATATAGTTGTTTGATTGATGGATTGTTTAGAGCTAGGAGATTTGATGATGCGCAGTTGTGGTACAGGAGAATGACTGAGCAAAATATCGAGGCTGATGTTGTCTTCTACACTATAATGATGAAGGGGTTATCAAAAGCAGGCAAGGTTAAGGATGCATTGAAGTTGTTGAGTGAGATGAGTGAGAAAGGTGTAGTTCCTGATACTCATTGTTATAATGCTTTGGTCAAAGGCTCTTGTGATATGGGTCTTTTGGATCAGGCAAAATCACTTCATCTTGAGATTTCAAAGAATGATTGCTTCCCTAATGCCTGTACTCACACCATTCTTATTTGTAGTATGTGTAGGAATGGGCTGGTTGGGGAGGCACAACAAATATTTGATGAAATGGAGAAGCTTGGATGTTATCCTTCTGTGGTTACATTCAATGCTTTAATTGATGGACTTTGTAAGGCCAACAAGCTTGAGGAAGCTCAGCTTTTATTTTACAAGATGGAGATAGGGAGAAATCCTTACTTGTTTCTGCGACTTTCTCAGGGTGCAAACCGGGTTCTTGATACCTCAAGTCTACAAACTATGGTGGAGCAATTGTGTGGCTCTGGATTGATTCTTAAGGCATACAATATTCTCACACAACTTGCTAATAGTGGGTTTGCTCCTAACATCATTACTTATAACATTCTTATTAATGGTTTTTGCAAGGCAGGCAACATTAATGGTGCTTTTAAGCTTGTAAAGGAGCTTCAACTCAAGGGGTTCTCACCGGATTCTGTTACATATGGAACTCTTATAAATGGGCTTCTTAGTCTTAATAAAGAAAATGATGCTTTTAGGGTGTTTGATCAGATGTTGAAGAGTAGGTGTACACCAACTTCTGCAGTCTACAAATCACTTATGACTTGGTCATGCCGGAGAAAGAAGCTGTCTTTAGCTTTTAGTCTTTGGTTGAAGTATCTGAAGGACATTTCTGGCCGAGACAAAGAAGCAGTTGAAATGCTGGAGGAATATTTTGAAAAAGGAGAAGTTGAAATGGCAGTTCGAGGCTTACTTGATATGGACTTTAAGTTACATGATTTTCAGTTAGCACCTTACACCATTTGGCTAATTGGTCTCTGCCAGGCAGGTAGACTAGAAGAAGCTTCAAAAATATTTTTCATTCTTGAGGAGTGCAAGGTTATTGTCAGTCCTCCAAGTTGTGTGAAGTTAATAAATGGACTATGCAAAGAAGGGAATCTTGACCTTGCAGCCCAAATATTCCTGTACACAATCGAGAAAGGTCATATGTTGATGCCACGAATTTGCAACCAACTACTTAAGTCTCTTCTTCGTTTTAAGGATAAGAGGAAGCATGCATTATATCTTCTAAGCAGAATGAAGTCACTGGGATATGATTTGAATGCTCAGCTTCACCGAACTACAAAGTTGCTTTTACGTGGTGATGCTGGAAGAAAGAGCAAAGCTTAATTATCAACTCACTTCTAAAACTCTTTCTCCAAGATAATGTAAGTTGACTTGGGACTGCTCGTAGTCCTATTAATTGAGCATTGAGCATGGTTATAAGAATCCTGGGTTTGTTGGAAGATTAAGGAAAAGATTGATGGCCCTGACTCTACTGAGGTAGGGATTCAAGCTGGGTTGAGTTCAATACAGTCGAGAATATTGCAATTTCATATGCATCCTTTTCCCATGCTCTGCTTCTGTCCATGCAGTGTTACAATGTTGCAAATCAATCATTGGGCTAATAACTTGGTGGCTAAGTGTCGGCCCTGTAGTTTAATAAGTCAAGGGTTCAAACTCTATGAGCCCCATCTTCTTCAAAAGCTTCCTATGTATTAAAGAAAGGAGTCCATTCCATTCCATTCAATTAGCGATTCGTGAGCCAGTATTCTTTACTAGTTAGATGACTGAACCAAGATTTGTTTACAGTTCATTGGATGAGAAAATAATGAGTCGCTGGGAAAGTTGGCGGAACATGATTTTCTGTCCATCCCAAAATTTTGTAACTTCTACATTGAATTTAACCGTAAGATCTTTCATTGTTTCGAGAAAAGGGGGGAAAATCGTTCAGAGCTATAGAATCTTGTATATTTTTTCAATTTTGAAATTTAGAGTACATATTAATTATTATTGAAATAAAAAGTCAATTTTAATTCTCTCAATATAGAGTCAAATTCATATTTTAATTTATAATTTAAAAAGAGAGATATTGCTTAAATTTATTTTTATTGTATAATTTTTCATAACAAAAAGATCGATTTAAATAAAAAATTCGCTAAGTATGCTTTAAATCACAGACAATAGTGCCATTAGGAATTTTTAAAGATCATTTATACCGGTTCAGCTACTATAATGGATGTAGGATTTTGAAGATTTGAGTCCTTGGATTTTCCCAAGTCCCAACTACAATTGAGAGTCCTTGGTCCAAGTGCCAACTCTTTTTACATTTTGAAGGTTTTTAAAGATTTGGGAGTCCTTGGTCCAAGTGCCAACTCTTTTTACATTTGAAGATTTTTACCCTATCTTTAGCAAATTGTTTAGAGTGAAAAGAAAATAAATAGAAAAAATAAATTTTATTTATTTATTTATTTTTATATTTAAATAAAAAATTAGAAAAATAAATTTATTTTCCTTTCATCAATTAAAATACTAAGGATAAAAAGATAAATTCACCATAATTTTATTCAATCATCACATTTTTTCATTTTAGAGAAAAATAAAGAATAAAGAATAATTAATTTTATCTCCTTTTTATTTTTTTCTATTCTCAAATAATGAAAAATTATAATTTTTTTTATTTTTCTTCTTTTATTTTATTTTATTTCTTTTCAAACAAAGGGATAAAGATTTGAGAGTCCTTGGTCCAAATCTACCTGGCCAGGTACTGCTTTATTGTTGTATGGATGAAATTTATCTTCACTTCTTCAAGGTCACATAACAAGGAGAGATTCTTGACCAAGTAGCTTTGGACCCTTATATCATTTGTTTGGAATTTTTTAAAAAAATTAAATATAAAAATTTTTATTATTCTACATTTACATTGTGTATTGGCATAAATCAATTTCTATATTCATTTTATTTATTTTCTACAATAGGAGAA